>JAJPUD010005062.1:19291-64523 GCA_023553655.1 Myrmecobius fasciatus | reverse complement strand
GAAAAGCTTGGGAAAAAAACGTTTTTTTGCAAAGGTCAATGTTGAAAAGACACTCATATGTTTTGCAAATAAAAAGCTTTATTTAAAAAAAAAACTTTAGACAACATAAGCATGAAGGGAATTTTCCTTAAAAACAGTATCTATATAAAAAACAGTATCTATATAAAAAAAAAAATTCCTGCTCTCCTACCTAAGCTTTGTCACTTTAAACAACTGTCATCTCACCAGTCTGAGCCCTAGTTTCTTCATCTATAAAGTTGGAGAGTTAGACAGCTGAAGTTCCTTTCTGGTTTAGAGGTAGGAATCCTAACATAGTGCTTTGCATATAGTAGATATTTGATAAATATTTGCGAAATTTGATTTAATTGAATGAAATAGTGACAAGTGAGAAGTGGGAGGTTTGTTGGGGTTAAGTAAGAAGGAAGATTCCTGGAAGAGACTTAGTAGTGTACAAACAAATCTAAGTCATGCACCATCTCTGGAACCCTTTCCTGATTCACTAAGTTGTGATGTTCTCTTCCTCCTCAACTTATGGTATATAATGCTTATTGGTCGATATGTTTTCCAAATAGAATGTAAGCTCTTAGAGGGCAAGAACTGCTTCATTTTGTTTTAAATCCCCTGTGTCTTGCACATGATAGGTTCTTAATAAATGCATTTTGGCTTCCATGGGAGATTTAAAGTATTTACACCTGGAAAAAAATAATACATAGCACTGGTAACAAAGATCCACAGTAATGACTTTTGCTAGATGGTGGTCTACCTTTCCCCGTTAAACCATATTTCTGAGTAGGAGACTCAACATACTTCAGAATGTCAGAAATAAAAAAGTCGGGTATAGCATATTAACTATATAAAAACTTATAAGTTCATCAATATTTCTAAATACCTGGGTAAATAACTGATTATTTTGTGTTTACTTTCTTTAGTGTGATCTTGAACATGCCACTTAATGCCTCTGAACCTTTTTCTTGTAAAATGGGGTTAGAAATTCTTACCACAGGTTTTTGGTAAAAAAGAAATAAATGAGATAATGTATGTAAATGACTTCTCAAATTTTAAAGCATAATATAAGTAAGTATATTGCTAATATCTAGATATGGACTTAAACATCATCATCATCTTCTTCTTCTTTTTCTTCTTCTTCATTATTATCATTATTATGTAGAAAAATCTCCAGAGGAGTGGAGTGGGAAAAGTATTTCAAATAAGGAATGGAATAATGAAAAGGATGTTGAGCAAATGAGAGAAAAGAATAGATCTGTTTGAAAATAGACTATCAGCTCTAATGACTAGTATCTAAAAATAAGCCCAACATTTTTAAAAGTAGAAGAACACCCAGAGAAGTAAATCAAAAGATAAATTGAGGATGAAGTATTTAACTAGGTAAAACAAAATGAGATTCAGTACAGAGTAGAAAATGTGAGGAATTATTCCTGAATTACACCCATCCTATCTTTCCAACTTTTAAACTTGATCTGTAGTCCATAGAAATAGAAAATATAAAGGGAGAAGGGATGGGAAAATACTATACAAAATAAGAATCTGGAGTATGGAAAGTATAATGAATGGACTACTATAACATACACCCCAAATGATCAAGCTTTGGAAGTAGAGTGGCTTTGAAGGTGGCCACCTGTCCTGAGGGAGGGAAACCTAAGACTCAGATGCCTGGGTTCCACTAATCAATTTATATGCAATTAAATGAATCACCCTCCCCAAAGAGAGGCTAATATGCAGCAAACCTCCTTGCTTCTGGCCAGAAATTAATTTGTTCTTGCCAAACTGCTTAGTGGACAAGAGCACCTTACACAGATACTCTTTAGACAGTGACAAAACCAGTAGTGCTACTGAGTAGAAGAAGGAAGTTCCAGCTACTGCACGGCTGGGTTGAATGACTGAATTGAAAAGAGAGCCATTGTTGGAGCTGAGCAAATGATCCTTCATCAGGCAGCATGCTATTAGCACACCTAGATAATAAACGGGTGATTTTTTAGCAATAATCCTGCTTGCTTCTCATATTTTCCATTTTAAATTCCATGTAACTTTTAAAGGATTCACCCATTATAGTGATTTACATCCTTGAACTGAGAGACAATGATGTCCTTTAATGTCAGAGACAGTGCATTATTATTTATCATTAAATCGCCTTTTTCTCCTAGTGAAATATTTGAAGAATAACTTCCAGGATGACACAATACCTTTTACATCTACCTCCTCTCTCTCCCATTTGGACTTTTTCTCATATCAATCCCAGGATAAGCATTTATTAAGCAGCTATGACATGTCAACCATTGTGGTAGGTGCTGTGGGGAAATCCAGACCCTCCCCCCTAAAAAAAACCCCAACAACCCAATTTCCTGCTCTCAGTGAGCTTACATTCCATAGGGGAAATATCTGAATGTATATAGAATAAGCAAAATAAAAAAATACTTATTAGTTAAGTAGAGGGTAATTAGGAAGGGCACTAGTACTAATGATCTAGTCTATCATATATTTGCATTATATATCATATTTTAGATACTGCAAAAATGTATCATATTAAAATATGTCTACAATTAGCCATGGTATGGTGGAAAGATAAAAGGCCTTACTAAATGTGTCATTTAATATTTTAAAGACCCCAAATAATTCTAAGACAATAAGTAACAGAAAGGGTGCTGACCTGCAGTAGCAGAAGTTTTCTTACTTGAAAATTCTTTTTTTTTCTTTTCTTTTGCTGAGCCAATTGGGGTTAAATTACTTGTTCAGGGTCACACAACTAGGAAGTCTTAAGTGTCTGAGGCCAAAT
The DNA here is from genome assembly GCA_023553655.1 of Myrmecobius fasciatus. NCBI lineage: Eukaryota > Metazoa > Chordata > Mammalia > Dasyuromorphia > Myrmecobiidae > Myrmecobius > Myrmecobius fasciatus. The sequence continues at coordinate 61,732 of JAJPUD010005062.1, read as the reverse complement.
CTGAACTCAGATCATTATCCACTACACTACCTAGCTGCCCCCTTGGGAATTCTATATACCCATCAAACCACAGGCTAAGACCCTATCCATAATTAATAATAATCTGACATTTATATAGTACATTAAAGTTTGCAAATGCTTCCTATATTTTTTTCATTTGTTCCTAAAAACAATCTTGTGAAATAGATGCTCTATTATTCCCATTTTAAAGAGGAAGAAACAGGCTGAGGTGAAATGAATTGCTTTAGATCACATAACTAAAAAAACGTCTGTGACCATGTCCAAACTCAATTCCTCTTGTCTCCAAGTCCATCACTTTATCTTCTATGTCTCTCAATGATATATTAGTAAACATATTATAATAATATATGATTGTGTCTCTTCCCCATCCTAGACTTCAAATGTGATTGTATCTTATTCTCTTCCCAAACTTTAAAATTCATATGATGAAGGCCTTGTTGCAACTAAGCAGCATAATTCCATCCAAGCCCAGAGGGTTCTTTTTGTATCCAATAATTGTTTAGTTAATATGTTGCCCTAAGTCAACAACTGGATGAATGGAGGAAAGGATACATAAGGAAGCATCCAAAGTTTGTAATCACACTCGGAGTAGAGAAGGGAATATGAACAGAAATACAGAAGGGTACAATTTAAGGGAAGACATGATGATTTTAAAGCTGAAGAGCTCTAGGAGGACATTTCCAATAAGCAAGTGAAGATGCAGGATTAGAGCTCAGGGGAAACACTAAGACTGGCTATACAGATTTAGGAATCATCTGCATAGAAGTGATAATTGGACTCCTGGGAGTGAAAAAAAGATCACCAAGGGAGGGGGCCAAAGAGAGAAAAGAGAAGAGACCCTTAGGGAGCATCTCCACTTAGGGGGTAGAAAGAAAAAGCAAAACCATCAAAGAAGACTAAGATGGAACAGACATCAGTGCGAAGAATTTTTGGTGACATCTTGTTAAAGTTCAAATTAAGTTCATTCAAAAGTAACTGTAGGCTGGGAATTACATGGTGATCTTTCAATGCTATGTTATTTTATAGCTGTCCTCAATCCTCTTCCTCTCCTGAAAGCTAGAGTCTTTTCACTAGAGTAAAAAAAACTGAAAGACCATGAGGGCAAGTTCCTCGTTTATTTAATCTAGTATTTCTCCCAGAACCTAAGATGGAATTCTGCACATAATAGATGTTAATAAATGTGGAAGGAAGGAAGGAAGGAAAAAAGGATGAAGGAAGGAAGGAAAAAAAGATGAAGGAAAAGAAGAGAGGAGGAGAGGAAGGAAGAAAGAAGAGAGAAATGAAGGAAGGAAGGAAATAAAGATAGAAGGAAGGAAGGAAGGAAGGAGGAGGAAGGAAGGAAGAGGAATGAAGGGAGGGAAGGAATAAAGGAGGGAGGAAGGAAAAGAAAGAAGAATTGAGGAAGAAAAGGAAAGAAGGAAGAGAAAGAGAAAGGAGGAGAGGAAAGAGGGAAGGAAGGAGAAGAGGAAGGAAGAAAGGAAGAGAAAGAAGAATGGAGAGAGGAGGGGAAAAGGAAGGAAGAGAGAGAGGAAGAAAGGAAGAAAGGGAAGAAGGGAGGAAGGAAGTGAGAAAAAAAGCAAGGAAGAAAGGAAAAAGATAAGATGAAAAGAGAAAAAATGAGAGAAAGGGAATCAGTAAATAAAAATTTATTAAGCATCTACTGTGTGCCTGACATTCTGCTAAGCACTGAGTAGATGAAGAAAAATAATAGACATCTCCTACTTTCAAGAAATTCATAGTCCAATGGGGGAGAAACCTGCAAACAGCTATGTACAACCAAGCTATGTACAGGACAAAGTGGAAATAATCAAAAGAGAGAAAGTATTCTAATTAAGGAGGATGGGGGAAAGTTTTCTATAAAAGAATTTCAGCTGTGCTTTGAAAGAAGCCAAGAGACAAAGATGAGAAGGGAGAGAATTCTAGGCATGGGGGACAGCGAGTGAAAATGCCCTGGAACCAAAAGATGGAATGTCTTGTTCCAAGAACAGTAAGGAGGCTTTTATCCCTGGAACTACCAGTACATGTGAGAATGTTAAGGTGTAATAAGACTGGAAAGGTAGAGGTGAGAAAAGGTTTTGAAAATCTTTGAATGACAAAATATTTTCTATTTTATCCTATAGGTGATAGGGAGCCACTGAATTTGTTAGGTACAGAGGTATTCAAGGAAGACCACTCTGACAACTGAATAGAGAATAGGCTAGGATGGGGAAAGACTTTGGGGCAGTCAGACCAAGCAACAAAAGGAAACAAGGAAGGAATAAAAATAGAAAAGAAGGTAAAGCAGAAGAAAGGAAAAGAGGAAGGGATGGAGATAGGGAGGATAAAACTTACCTCCCAAGACTATGTTGTGGATCAAATGAAATAATAGACAAAATTATTGTTGAAAAAGGAGCTTTTTTTTGTGATTAAGAAGCAGTGTGGCACAGTAGGATATGCACTCAGTCTTAGAATCAACAGATATTAGTTCTAATGCTGGTTTTGCTGCTTAGAAGTTTTGTGACCTTTGCCATAAGATTGAACTTCTTTGGGTCTTAGTTTCTGCATCTGAAAAATACTAGGTCTGTGCTACAAAAAGATCAAAGAAATAAGAAACAAAGGCTTAAAATTATTCTTAGAAAATCTTTTGGTTTTAGCAAATGAAACTTATTCTTAGGAAATCTTTTGGTTTTAGCTAATAATTGGAAACATTCTTATTCTTAGAATTTTAGCAAATAACTAGAAACAAAGTGCCAATAAATTGGAAATTGACTGAAAAATTATGGTATATGAATAAAATGGAATATTATTGCATTATAAGAAATAACAAAACAAATAATTTTAGAGATACCTGAGAAGACTTGTATGAACAGATGCAGATTTCAGTGAGTAGAGCTAAGAGAAAAATTTACACCGAAACAACATTGTTAAAACAACAATAACTATGAAGTACTTAAGAACTTTGATCCATATAATGTCTAATAACAACTTCAAAAGTCTGATAAGGAAACAAAATATCCATCTCCTGATAAAGGGGCTGGTGAACTCATATACATTTTGGATGTGGGTAATGAATGATTTTTTTGGCTTAGCTATGCTTATTTTTAAGAATTTTTTTAATTTGTATTTTTTAAAATGAGGGAATCAAAGGAAAACAGAAACCTAGGTAAGGAATTGCTGAAAAATAAAAGAGGGGTAATGAACTTTTTTTTTTTTTAGTGAAAAGAACCACAAAAAAAATCAGAGGAAGACAAAAACAAGTAGGGGAGTTTTTAAAGTAATATGTCAAATTATTTATCATTACTTAAAATCCAAGTTATATGTAGGAAATTCAGGTTTTCACATATAATCATCTTTTTGTTCTTTGTTTATTAAAATGTTCTTAGTGGGGAGAGATTGTATTCTTTAAGTTAGAAATAAAAGTTATTCCTCTTTTTTAATGAGGAAAGGCAAAAATTTTTTTTTTAATAATTGTGGTCCAATCTGGCTTAATTCCTAAATTACAGGCAAGGAGAGCCCAACAAGGACAGAGAAGGACAAATAGAATGACTGAAAGCTGTGACCTTTGCTCCCAGTGCAGAATTGTTTTGTTACCTCTTTATGTTCCTTGTGGAAAGGGAGCTTTGGTTGACAAGTAGTAAATGTGACCAAAAAGAAATTAGGGCCCTACAGGTAGATCCCATTTCTAGGTCAGAGAAGGTTATCATTGGCCAAATAAATGACCTATTTTCTCATGCTAGAATGAATTCCCATTGAACTTTTGACACTTGGGAGCCCTCTTCACGATCAATGGCATCTACTTATAAGACAAAGCACAGTCTGTGACCAGCACACAAAAACAAAGATCAATGGACATAACAAATAAATTACTTTGGCCTTAGTAGCATTGGGCTAGCCAAAATGATGATCTGAACCAGTCAGACATATAAAAATGGAATCAAAGAACTCTGGAACTTGTGATCTAGAAAAAAAAAAAAACTTGGGTACAATCCAGTCTCCTCATTTTACAGATGAAGAAACAGAGGACCCAAAATATTAAGTGACTTTCTCAAGATTACATAGCTGGTTAGTATAGTAATTATATCCTCTTGAAAATAATTTTGTTTTAAATTAGGGTGTAGAACTTTTTCTAAATAAAATAAGGTAGTTAAAACATGAAACAAACCCATATACAGATATACAATAAAGTTTTTTTAAATAAAATGCTATTAAGATAAGACTCACTTCTAAAATCACAAAATCACAGAATTTCAGAGTCAAAAGTAGCCTGAGAGATTAATTTGACCATTAATAAGAATCCCCTCTACAACATTACTGACAGGTAATCTTTTATCTTCCACCTGAATGTTTCCAGTGATTTGGAACTTAGCATATCACTTTTATGCAGGTATAATGCTTAAGAAAAAAACAACAGATATTGTAAATAGAGGTCCAGTTCTGAAAACTAGAATATCTGGGTTCAAATCTGATCTCTGATGCAAACTAGTGACAAAGGGCAAGTCATTTAATCCTTAAGGTCCTGGGAAGTACTTAAAACTAGAAATTAAAGACTAGCTGGTTTGTATTAGAGGAAGGGGTTTTCACTTTGGGAGTTTCCGATGTCAATGAAATTACATGGCTAGACAAAAAAATCCCTTCCAGCAACTGCCTATCTATGATAAGAGGATGGGGAACCATAAAGCTCACTCTTACCCTCAGATAATTGCCATTCCAACCCTCAAATTCTCCTATCATAGATTCAAGTTCTCCTGTTGTGGCTTTCACCACATACATGGACATTTAGACAAGACTTGGTTTCTCTGTGGTTAGTCTGCTTCTACCTATAGTTAACAATGTCCCTGCCTGATATCTGAAAATTGACTATGAATTTATCCTATTAAAGATACCTACTTTTTCATATTTAACTTCACAAACATTGCATATATAGCATGCTCACACACAATGACAAACTGTTAGTAAAGTTGGGGCCAGTTAGGTGGCAGAGTGGATAGATCATTGCGCTTGGAATCAGAAAGATTTGTGAATTCAGATCTAATCTCATACACTTGAGTGACCCTGGGCAAGCCACCTAACCCTATTTACTTCAATTTTCTCACTTATACAATGATCTGGAGAAGAAAATGGCAAACCATTCCAGTATCTGTGCCAGAAAAACTCTAAATGGGCACAAATGCTAGGACTGAACAACAACAACAAAGTATCATTTACTTATCTACTATGTCCTAGGCGCTGTGTTAATGTCAGGGATACAGGGAAAGGCAAAAGAATACTCCTTACTCTTTTACAGATCATGTCAGAGACAACATACAAACAACTATGCACCAACAAGATTATATACAAAATAACTAGGCAAAGTCTCAGGGAAAAGGCTGGGAAAGGCTTCTTAGAGAAACTGGGACATCAGGAGAGGCTTGAAAGAAGCCAGGGAAGTTTATGGTGCTGAGTTGAGGAAGGAGAGTATTCCAGACATAGGAGTAGCTAATAAAATCTCAAACATCAAGCAACAGAGTGTTTTGTTCAAGGAAGAGCAAGGAAATCTGTGTCACTGGATTGCTGAGTGCATGGAATCGGGAGGAAAGGAGGATAGCGTAAGGTTTCAGAATACTAGCTATATAGGACTAGAAGTCATGTTATTAACATTAGAAATCAAACAGATTTTATATTTGATTCTAGAAGCAATAGAAAACTACTGGAATCTAGTAAATAGGGAGGTGACCACATCCAATTTGCACTTAAGGAAGATCATTTTTCAAGTGGAAGACTACAGACTGGTATAAAAAAGAATAGGAAGAGATTTGAAATAAGAAAATAAGCCAGCAAGTTATTGCAATAGTTCAGCTCTGGGATGATGGTGACCTGCACAGCGTCAGAGGAGAGAAGGTAGAATATATAAGAAATGTTTCAAAAACATAAATGATATGTCTTGATTTGACTGGATATGAAGAGTGAAGAGGGGTGAGAGAGATCACCCTTTGAAGTAATTTGGAGGGAAAAGAGAAGAGGGCAGAGGACAGAGTTTTGATGGATATACATGGTTAATATTGAAGAATATGAATGTTTTTACCTACATGATGCTAAATATTCAGATCCTGGGACAATACCAAATGTTGGCATCTTCAGGGCAAAGTTTTGGCTTGGGACATTTGGAACATATTCTTCTTTTTGTCTTAAGCTCTGTAAATTTTTACTACTTTCAACTTTATCTATCTGTGAAAGGAGCCATTTAGATTAATACTGGTTATTGCCTAAATAGTTCCTAACTCCCAAGATAAAAATCCATTAATGAGTTAATAATTTAGCTTTTTTCCCCCTCCTCTCATCTAATCACATCCATATACAAAAACTGAACAGAAAAATTGAAAAAAGAGATATTTTGTGTATTTAACACCAAACTAGTTTGACTTTTAAAAAAATAAATCAAAGAATTTTTTTTAGAGTGTTGATATAGTTTATATTAAACCAGGCAAAGAGAAATAGAAGAGGAATATATTTATCCCAAAAATTCAAGCCATAGAGTCTGCTACTGAGAAAGACATAAGATTTGAGAGTTTAAATTACTTCGGTGGACCTCCCTGATCAAATTCATCAAATTGCAACTTTCTGGTTCCCTTTTTTTACTCAGGTGCAACAACAGGAAGGCATTTTGGTGCAGTGAGAAGTGTGTGAAATTGTAGGACCTGGATGTGAATACAAATTCACCTGAATAACTTTCAGAAAATGACTTAAGCCTCAGTTTCCTCACCTGGGAAATGAAGAGTTAACACTAGGTGACCTCTAAGAACTTTTTCAGTTCCAGGGGAATTAGGATAAATAATCCAATGAGTCTAAACTGAATTCTGATCAAAAATTCAGTTAAGCAAAAGTTTGGGAGCCAATACAAATCCATGGAAGGGACACTTGGAGACAACATGTAATAATAACAGGTCCCTCTTTTATAGCTCTTTATACTATTTTATTGTCTCACTTCATTGTTATAATGTGCCTGTTAAATACACATACATATTACACATATATAAATATATAAAAATAAAATATACATATATCAGATAGTATTACTTCTATGTGACATATGGGGAAATTGAGGCAAAGAAAAGTTAATTGATTTATGAATGCTTATTGACTTGGCATGGCCAATAAGTGTTAGAGTCATATTTTAACACCAGATCTTGGCCTTTTCCATTTCACTCCACGGTCTCTATCCAACAAAGTAAAATGGGAACTCCATGAATGTTTGTTTCTTATTTCTGGATTAACTGCAACTCATCCCCTGGGGATGTATGTGTAAAATAAAACAAAACAAAAAACGGGGCTGACAATAATGGTTCTATACAACAGACAATTAAATTTACAAACCTGAAAAAGAGGCTCAGTTACAAGGCAGAATATTGTGTACATTATTGGATACCCTCATGGTACCTGTTGTTTTTGTTTAACTACTTTACTTTGTCACGAGGAAGAGTTTGGTTGTATAGTTATGGAGGGGGTATATCTAGAAATTATTGTGATATAAAAAGACATTAATAAAACTCATTTTTAAAAACTATGCTGGAAAATTAACCAAAGGAACATGTCACAGCACTATATAATTTCTTAAACTTAATGTGTCCTTTGGAGAAACTCAATGCAAAGGAGGTTGACAACATCTATCTCAAAATTTAATGTGTCTTCAAAGTAGAACTTTTTTTTCTTCTTTCACCACAAGACAAGAAAGTCTGAAATCATCATTACTTCATTTCAAATTTTGATTCCATTTCCCTTTAAGCTAACAGCCACATAGTTCCAATACCATACCTCTTAGGGGTGTGCAAACATGACTGATAACCACACTCTTGAATATATTATGTGAAGAAAGTCTAATTCAGCATACCCTGGAGCACATTACTGCTTAGGAAAATGCCCATTTGGGCAATTTTGAAAGTAGTTAATGTTATTTCCCTCTTTTTCACTGTTCTCCATAGTTGGCACTGTAGCTTTTAAGAATTTTTCCAGTGGGCAGCATTCTTGACATTTGTGAATAGAGGCAGGAGTATGCACAAAAAATCTCTATGATCTTGCCACTCCAAAAGTAAGATTCTCTTTCAGTTTTATAGTTTTGGCTCCATGATGACAGTCTCCCTAAACAAACAAATGAGCCTTTGTGAACTCGAGTAATTTATTTTATCTTCTCTGGATTTTAATTCCCTCATCTGTAAAATGAATAGGTTGAGCTTGAAGATCCCTTCTAACTTTCAAGTCTTTTATGTTGGGATCCCATGTTTCAGGATCTAATATCTGTCTGTATAACTGGCTGAAATTTTATTCATTTATCCATATATAGGCAAATATCAATATGCTTTCATCATGTGGGTAAAACATCTGGATTTTTGAATGAATGTGCCAGTTTTCAAATAGATGTGTTGCCACACTGGAAACAGACTAAATCAGCTTTCCCCATCCCTCCTAGCAAATGCCCACAAAGTAATCTCTGTAAGCAATATTAATTATATCATTTCCAGTTATCTTTATCTCCCATTACTCATCAAATCTCTACTCCAAACAGAGTGACATACTCATAATCCCTTTGCTCATACTATTCCTCATCCTAGAATACCCTTTCTCTATATAAATGAAGTGTGTCTTTCAAGGCCCAGTTCAAATATCACTTTACTATGAAACCACACCCAGCCCACAAAAGTTTTCTTTTGTCCTGTGAAGTGTTACAGTGCTCATCACATGTAGTCTTATATAGTTAAGCTTTTGAGGATTCATGTATGATTTCTCCAGTTGGATTTATAGCCTTTTATACCTCCTCTCCCCCACATAGTGCAGAGTATAGTGTCCTACATATAGCTGACAATATAAATATTGATTGTTCAAAAATACAAAAAGAACAGAAACGTGAAGAATGCTCAGAAGAAAGGGACTATGGTATGATAAAGAAAAAATAAAACCAAGAGAAATCAGGATCATATACCTTGAAAAAAGGTTGAGAAGAATTTGAATAATCTTATTCAGGAGTTAAAGATCATTTTAACATTACTGAAAATAGCCATTTCTGATCTCCTAAGGAACTAGAACAAAAGAAAATGGTCAAAGAGATAATAAAAGAAGGAAAGAAGAATCAGAACAAAAAAAAATAAAACTATGAGAAAGAAAAAAATGAAAATAGTATGTTCCAATCTACCTTCAGACTCTATATAGTTCTTTCTCTGGTCCCACATGTACAAAATATTTATAACAGTTCTTTTTTTGTGATGTAAAGAATTGAAAACTGAAGGGATGCCTATCAATTGAGAAATGTCTGAACAAGTTGTGGTATATGAATTAATGGAACACTATTGTGCCATAAGAAATGATGAATAGGTAGATTTCAGAAAAACCTGAAAAGACTTACATAAACTGATGCTGAGAACGTTCTACACAGTAACATTTTTTTTTATTAAAGCTTTTTATTTGCAAAACATATGCATGGGTAATTTTTCAACACTGACCCTTGCAAAGCTTTCTGTTACAAATTTTTCCCTCCTTCCCTCCACCCCCTCCTCTAGATGTCAGGTATTCTAATACATGTTAATTATGTTAAAATATATGACAAATCAAATATATGTATACATATTTATACAGTTATCTTGAGCAGCAACATTTTGTGATGATCAAATATGATAGACTTAGCTCTTCTCAACAATACAATGATCCAAGACAATTCTAAAAGGCTCATGATAGAAAATTATGCACATCCAGAGAAAGAACTATATAGAGTCTGAAGGTAGATGAAACATACTATTTTCATTTTTTCCTTTCTCATAGTTTTATTCTTTGTTCTGATTCTTCTTTCCTAACATGGCTAATATAGAAATATGATTATTATGATTGGATATATAAAACCGACTTTTTTAAAGGAAAGGGGCCTAAGATACAGCAAGAAAGATTTTGGTAAGCTAAAAGGTGTTGGCAATGAAGAAAAATCCTCTGTATGTATTGTTGTGGAAAACTGAGATGGACTACTAATAATACAGTACTTGATGAATTCTAAAGAACTAGGATGGATGGAGATTGTCTCCCTGTTATTTTGTTTTTGTCTTTTTGGTGAGAGGCAATATCGTAGACAGATAGAGACTGGTCTCAATGCCAGGAACATATAGGTTCAAGTCTCACCTGACACATAACTGTCTTAGCAACCTGGACAAGTAATTTAACTTCTTAGTACTAAAGGCAATTCTTTTGGATTACATTTAGTGGAGGAGGGGGTCTTTGTAGAGGGAATCCAATACCTATTCCCTCCCTCTTTGTTTTTTTTTTTTCTTTAGGAATATGGAGTGATGGAAAAAGTATTCTTAACTCCTAGGCAGAAAAACTAGTTTGACCATTTCTTTGCCTTGTGACCTTGAATAAGTACCCACTTAATTTTTTTTATATAGAATTATAAATTTAAACTAGAAGAAATCTTAGGAATTAAATGCCTACTCTGCACCATCATAGGGCTTAAATGGGATAATAAATATATTATGTGATGGAAATAGTATATCTGGCTTGTCTTCTATATATACTACCAAAAATTTTTGTGTAGATTGAAATAAAAGAAAAGTGCTAATATCTGAAAAGGAAAAAAAGCTTGTTTTTGAGCAGTAATATCTACCTGGGGGCTACATGTAAAAGTATATTACAAATACTAAACTCTGCAAAGTCTTTGACCCAAAGATAATACTGTTAGACCTACAACCCAAAAAAGAACAAAAAAAGAAAAAAAAGACCCACATGTATAAAATTATTTACAACATTTCTTTTTGTAGTGACAAAGAATCAGAAACAATGGAAGTATCCATCAGTAGAATGGATAAACAAATTATGTTACATAAATGTAATGGACTATTATTGCTTCACAAAAATTGACAAGAAGGATGGTTATAGAGAAAACCTAGAAATGCATGAATAAACTGATGCTGAGTGAAAGGAGCAGATCCAGGAGGGGGAAAATATACAGTAACAACATCATTATAGAGAAAAATAATTTTGAAAGATCTAAGAACTCTGATGAATCAATGCAATGACCAGCCATAATAGGGAAAAACTTTTCCAGGCTCTTCTTATTACTTCCATGGAGTATGGATTATATTGTGCTCTTACAACATCCCCAATTCCTAAATCCCTTTTTGGGGAGATTTATCAGCCACACCCAGAATGTCAATCAGCTTGATTTTTAGACTAGAGGGAATGTAATGCCACCCAAGACCATGTGACCTCTTTTTATATAGGGCTTATATTAGTTGAAAAGTCATTAATACAAAGACAATAGCTCAGAATCCCCAATTATAAAAATTCCTAGTTTGAAAATATGTGATTGGTAAAATTAAATAGTTTTATGATGATTCTCTTTACTGAAGCAGTGAGATAGTGTATAGAATTACTGGATTTGGACCTGGGATTGTTGGTTCAAATCCAACCTCTGACATTTATTAGTTCAGGAACAATGGGCAAATGACTTACCTTCAGTTTCCTTATCTACAAAATGGAGAAAACAATACCTATAGGATTTCCCTCATAGGGTTGCTGTAAGACCCAAATACAAAATTTAAATAATATGCTTTATAATATCAAATCCATCAAAATATAAAAGAATTACTAAAAAAAAGTCCTACAATATTCTTTATGGTCTAAGTTCTTAAACTTTAATTGGCGTTTTGTGTTTTGTTATTATTGTTTTGTGATTGTGGCATCCCTGTTTTTTTTTAGTGAGTTATTTTTTTAATCAAATCAATTTTTAATCAAATTTAATCAAATATATAAGTGGTATTTGCTAATCTATTCAGTTATTTAATGTAATTTTTACAACAGCTCTGGAAGATCAGTGGATCAAGTATTATTATTGTGAGTAAACTAAGGCACAGAAAAGTAAAATGATCTGAATAGAGATAGCTAACAATTATAGAGAAAGAATTGCAATCCAGTACACAAGGCATCAGGTCCCTGACATTACTAATATTTTCCATGTTCTTGTTAGCAAAAAATCCCATTTTCAAGAATGAACTCTCAGTCCATTTTCCTTCCTCTCAGACCCAAAGGGAAATTACATGATAAATCTTAATTGATTCTACTCTGTATAGAACCCAAATCAGAAATTGCTTGCATTTTCTATCATAGATTGAATTTTAAAATATAGATCACTGTCAATGTGAGACTATAAGTCAAGTTGTAGTCAGGTAGATGGTACAATGGAGGGAGTGCTGTCTCTGGAAGCAGGAGGACCCAAGTTCAAATCTGGCCTGAGACATTTATTAGTTGTATGACCCCAGGCAAGCCACTTAACTTGATTGCCTCATTTTCCTCATCTGTAAAATGAGCTGGAGAAGGACATGGCAAGACATTCCAATATCTTTACCAAGAAAACTTCACAGACAGTGTTGATGTGCTATGAAGACTTGGAATACAACTAAACAACAAGTACCCAAATTGAAAGAACATTTGCCTGAAAGTCAAGAACACCACCTATTCCTGTCTTTGCCCCTGAATTCCTTGTAACGTCACCTTAGGTGACATCTTTGGGAATCAGTCTCCTCCTTTCTACTTCAAAAAGGTTAGATTAATTAGTCAATACATATTTATTAAGCACCAACTATGTTCCAGCCACTGCACTAAGCATCAGAAATATATAAAAAAGCAAAGAAAGAGTGCCTGCCTTCAAGAAGCTCCCAGTCTAGTAGGGAAAACAAGAAAAAACATATGCAAAAACATACTATATATAGGATAAATAGGAAATTATTAAGGCAGGAAAGACATCAGAACTAAGAAGGGATGGAAAAGTCTTCCAATAAGAGAATTTTATTGAAGGAAATAGGGAAGTCAGTAAGTAGAGGTAAGAAGGGAAAGCATTCTAATTGGAGAAAATGCCCTAGTGCTGAGAGATAGTCTTGTTTAAGAAACAGAAAGGAGGGCGGCATCATTGGCTTGAAGAATATATGACAGGGAGTAAGATGTAAGAATAATGGAAAGGTGGGGGTGGCAGGATAGGAGTTTAAATACCAAGTAGAATATTTTTTATTTGATGCTGGAGGCAATAACGTATTACTACAGTTTTTTTTTTTTTTTTTTTTTTTTTTAGTAAGAGTGACATGTATAGGAAACTAAAGGAACTGTAGGAAACTAACTATAGGAAATAAACTATAGGAAAATAACTTTCACAACTGAATTGAGGTTGCATCAGAATGAGAAGAGATTTGAAGCAGACAGATTCACTAGCAAGAAAGCACCGGGCAATAAGACCTTGCATGATGCTGGCACTATCAGAAGGGAAAAGGGGGCAGTATTCAAGAGATACTGCAAAGGTGAAAAACTCCAGGCTTTGACAAGAGAAAGAATATGAAGAAAGAAAGAAGATGAAGAATTGAGGATGACTTCTAGATTGTGTCCCTGAGAAACTGTGAAAATGGAGTTATCCTCAACAGAAATAAGGAAGTTGAGGTGGGAGGTTAGGGGAAGATAAAGATTAGATGAACCTAAAGGTCCCTTATAGATCTGAAAGTCCAGAATCCTAGAGTCTAATACTTGACCCTTCAAGGGCCTCAGTTTTCTCATTTTGAAAAATGAAGGAATTCAAGCAAGTATTTTATAATCCCTATTTTCTGGTGGCTGGGAGCAACCCAGTTCAAGCCTACAGGTGTCATCTGCATGATCCAAATAAGAATAATGGTGTGTGTGTGGGTGTGGGTGGAGGGGTATACACATATATAGTATCAGTTATTTAATGTAATTTTTACAACAGCTCTGGAAGATCAGTGGATCAAGTATTATTATTGTGAGTAAACTAAGGCACAGAAAAGTAAAATGATCTGAATAGAGATAGCTAACAATTATCAGAGAAAGAATTGCAATCCAGTACACAAGGCATCAGGTCCCTGACATTACTAAATACTACTGACCTGGCCCAAAGCACACAGTTACAGTACACACCAAAGAGGAATCTAATCTAAGTTGCAATTTATAGTCGGTCTTTTGAGGTCAAAAAACAAAACAAAACAACAAAGCAAAATCAGGGTCAAATAACGTGCTCCATACAGTGGTATCTAATCCTTCTCTTCCCACCTAACTCTGCAAATTCTCTCAGCCAGCTGCTTAAGCAGCTGTTAATAGGCTAATGAGCAGCAGTGGGAGCTGGGCTGATCTCTGCCCAATAGCAGCTGCTCAAACAGCAGGCTAAGAGCCACAGCAACGAAGGTCGACCTATATAGTGATTTTCTATTGAAAAATTTAGGTCAACCTATATACAAGAATGATTTATACTCCATGATATGTGGGAGACATTAAAGAGGCAAACTTTTAGGAAGGCTTTCATGTAGGAGATGGCAGTACAAGTATTTTTAATCATCATTTTCTAATTTTATTTGTATTTTTTTTTCTGTTTAAAGTTGCAGGCTTAAGTTAAAATACAAATGGTATCCTTTCACCTTGGCTAAGCACCTCTACAATAGCAAGGAGGAATGAAGAATTCTACGAAAGGTAGGAAAGAAACAAGCATTTATTAAGCACCTGTTATGTGCCAGGTACTGTGTTAAGCACTTTACAAATATCTAATTTGAACCTCAAAACAATCCTGAGATAGAGATAAAATTATTATCCTCATTTTATAGTTGGGGAAACTGAGGCAGACAGAGATTAAGTAACTTGTTTAGGGTCACATAGTTAAGTGTCTAAGGCCAGATTTAAATTTAGCTTTTCTTTACTCCAGGCCCAGTTCTCTATCTATTATACCACTTAACTGCCTCTAGATAAGCAGGGAGGGAAGAAATATAGGAATGGAAAAAAGAAAGAGAGAAGAGGAAAAAAGATAGAGGGAGATTGGGAGAAAGGGAGAACGAAGGACTAAAGTAAGGAGGAAGAGAGAAAGAGAAGAAAGGAAGGAAGGAGAGAGAAAAAGAGAAGGAAGGAAGAGGGTAAAGGAGAGAAGAAAGGGGAGAAGAGAGAGAGGTAGGAAGGGAGGTGAAAGGAAGGCAGGAAAGAAGGGAGGGAGGAAAGAAGGAAGGAAGAAAGAAAGAGAGGGGGGGAAAAGAGAGAAGGAAGGGGGAGAAGAAAGAGAAAGAGTAGGTAGGGAGGAATAAGGAAGGAAGGAAGGAAGAAGGAAGGAAAAGGAAGAAAGAAAAGAATGAAATCAATTAGAATCAAAGAACATCACACAATGATAGGGATGTTTATGTCATCTATTTCAAATGTTTCATTTCAGAGATTAGAAAATTGAGGACCAGAGTGAACAAGTGGTTTGCCTAGGATCGCAGAGTTAGTGGTCAAAGAAAGACTAAAACTAGTATTGATTCAGTGTTCTTTTCATGACACTATGGAGTTTTATGATTTTAAACTGTTAGAAATAAAACTAAGACAAATAGAAACTAATTTTAGAAAATATTTGATCACCCTTATTACTTTAAAGTTATTTTTTCTTATATGGACTCTTAAAATTTTATGGGATCATAAATTATACACACACACACATCTGTAGCATCACTTTCCATACACATGCACACACACATATGTATATACATACAATGAAACTTGTTCTGGTCTATGAGGATAACTGCATGGCATTAATTCCATTTATTCTTAAATCTTTGCAAACATCAGGCTGTTATCCTTTCCATTACATGTGTCTCATTTTGTCACAACTCAGCATCTGTGGTTTTGTTTCCAATGCAGTTGGCCAGGCAAAGGAAATCTAGTGACTTCCCGAAGGTCAGGTAGCACATCAGAGGGCTGGCCTACATTAAAAGAATCAGGACCTCTGGGACTTTCAATCAGTTTGTTCTAACCACTAGACAACAGTCGAATTTTACACTGTGATTTACTTAGTGCAGTAAATTTACAGCTACCAGTGCCATATGGGAGGAATGTTTTTCTGGGCTATGCTTTTTGAAGGAGACAGGAAAATTTAAAAACAACAACTTTTTTTATAATTCGGTAAGAAAAGGGAAATATTTTAACACAATAGTTTATTTCAAATGATTTCATAAAACACAAGGAGAGGTATAATGAAGAGAAAAACAGTACTTCATCTAATCTACTCAACTAAATCTCAGTTTTTTCATCAGAAAAAAATGTATGTGGGGGGGGGGTTGGTTTAAAGTTACTCTAAGCTCTTTTCCAGCTCTAACATTTTACATTTAAGTTCTCTTCATGTTCTATCTGATGTCTTATGTTTTAATGTTTTGCTCCAGCTCTGACACCCTGGTTCCTATGTTCTAAGGTTTCTTCAAGGGGCTGACTTTATATGTTCTATCACATTATAGATTTAAATAATGGGTATAAAATCATTCACAACATCAGCAATTATTGGTAAATAGTAACTTACTCTAATTGTCCAGGAAAAATTAAGTGGATTAATGGATTAATAGCCACATGTAGAACAGATCTTTACAAAGCAAGGTTTGGGTCTTTTGGGGTTTTTTGGCTATTGTTCCAAAGGAGTTCTAGCTTCTGAAGACAAAGGGTCAAATTAGAAAGAGAATCTCATAAGCTCAATCCTGAATGATAGTTGGTAAATGTGCAGCCAAGGATTTTTCATTCTCCTAGTCTTGGAAACCAAGATACTCCAGGATCTGGGGTATATGTTTTTAAGCCCTCATTCCACAATCAAATATGTTTGAAATGATCCTCTGAGAAAGAAACCACTTTGCATTTCAATAATAAGGCTTACTAATGGTATAAAATATAATCATAAGGAACAGAGGAAGAGGAAGCTTTGCAGACCAGAAAGTCTGTCTTTTTTGGACTCTCCCCAACCTTTGAGTTAGAAATAATATCTTCAAATAGTATTTTATCTAAATATTTCCCTAATTGTTAAAAAAAATAACCAAAACTATTTATTCCTTGTTAGCTTATCTCACATATTTGATACTCTTTGTAAAAAAAAAAAACCTGTTCAAACCTGTTTTAACTTCAAGTTAAATTTGAATCCCTAAACACTGTTTTGACATTAGTTTTAAAAACCTCATTTTATCTAGTGTCTATTCCCTTTAGGACCATATAGTTCATTAGAGTTCCTCCTTATTCTCTTCTCTTCCAGAGAATATATAGTTACCATGGTTCTCCCCCTCTGGCAGTTAACAGAACAACCCACTTACTTCCCTATCTATTTCTTTAGAGCTCTTAAATTAAGCCAGGTAAAGTACAATCAAATAAAATCTCCCACAATTTTTCCAAGCAGGAAAATTTTTTTATTTGTACCAGACAATACTTTGCATGTATCAGACTCTTAATAAATCTTTATTGTTGAGTTGACAAATAACTAACTAGCAATTTTTTATTATAGTCTTTACTATGTCACTTCTAAACAACACCACAAAATTTGCCAAAACCAAGCATTGTGCTTTAATTTACACTTCTACTTTCAATGAATAGGGATGTTTTATTTAAATAGAACTTCTTGCTTTGATTATAAATGTTAGCAAAAGAATGGGCTTAATAAAGGTGGCTAATGAGCATGAAAAAAATTTTTTAAAAATCAGATACTCAGATTTTTAAAAAATCATTTCCTCATTGGTCACAATCAATAAAGTTCCTTTTACATATACTAAATAAGTATATGTATATAATTAGCTTTGTAGATAGAGGTTTAAGCAGAAATGCAATTCATAAATTAGTTTATTTTTCTTTACTGTTTCAGATATCAGTCATTTAAAATTTAGTCATCATAGGTATATAGATGTTCCCCCAGTAACATGCAACCAATCTGCCAAAGTTGCATGTATACAAAGAACTTGTGGTATACAGTCTTCCCTATACATCTTCAGGCCAATTTCTTGATTTGCTCTTTCTGTCAAAATCCAACCCCTATTACTGATCATAGTCCAGTTGTCTTGATGAAGTTGCCATCAGGTGAGCAATGGAGGCCAAAGTTTGACTAATTATCTTTTCCCCATTACCACATTTCTTCTTTTTTGGGGGTGGGGTGGGGTGGGGCTGAGGCAATTAGGGTTAAGCGACTTGCCCAGGGTCACATAGCTAGGAAGTGGTAAGTGTCTGAGGTCAAATTTGAACTTAGATCCTCCTGACTTCAGGGCTGGTGCTCTATCCACTGTGCCACCTAGCTGCTCCCACATTTCTTTCACATTAAAAAAAAGATTGCTTATACTATAAGGCCCACTTTTTCTGTTTTTTTTTCCTGCCTCAAATTAATTAATCTCACACATACACATCCTCCTTCCAGCTTCCATGTTTTGTTTGGTAACCACAGAAAGCAAAAAGTGATCAAGGACCCCAGATTCAAGAGAGGGGTTGGGATCATCTGTGCAAAATTCTTTCATCTCAAGAATTCAATCTGTCACTATTGAAGTAAAAACAAGAACCAAGAAATTTAAAAATGTTAATTTATTTATCTTCTCATCATCCATAAAATAAGATTGAAAGGATTGTCCAAGCAGGAAAGCTATGTCTAGGCACACACACACACACACACACACACACACATACACAGAGAGAAGCTATATAATTATGGAAAACGTGTTTGTCCCTCAGTGCCTGAGTTTCTTCATCTATATAGTGAGGCATTAGACTAGATAATCTCTAAGGCCTTTCACTGCTTAAACTATCTATAACCTTAAATACTCTGGACAGAAAATAATAGTCAATCTCACTTATCAATACATATCTTAAATGACTTAGGTCCCTCTCTTGGCACTTTGGCATGTGGTATAACACAGCAGACACTTTTGTGCATAAACATTAAAGCACTCGAGAGGAATTCCATTGAGTTCCCAATAATCAGCAAAAAGTTCATCCCATTACTCTCCTTGTTTACAAAACCGTTTTTTACTTTTAAATTTGCCAACAGAATTTCACTGTTAAGCATACATCTCTCCCCCCATTTTTCCTTCTTAAGAAACATTAAGAAACTTAACATTCCCTAGCTGTGTGACCCTGGGCAAGTCACTTAATCTCAATTGCCTCAGCAAAAAGAAAAGTCAAGAGGGCAAAAGAAAAAAAAGTCGCAGAGAATCAAATAAAGGAAATCTCCAGGCTTTTGTCCCCTTGAGTACTGTCAAATATGTCATCATATTACATCTATGAGATCAGGAAGCTCTCCCCATTCCACCATTATTAGGTAATCAATTCGTCTTCACTATCAGGAAATTCAGTAAAACTACGTTGCAAAATGAATTAAGCAATAAGAAGCATTGAAAAGTATCCATTTTGTATTTCTATATCTGTGTGGAAGAGAATAAGTATATATATTAATATATATAGATTAATTGCCCTACATGTCCGGTACACATCTTGCAAATGCCCTACAAAAAAAAAATTCCATGTCTTTTATCTGCTTCTACTTGGGATGATTAAAACAAGGAATGTAATATAAGCAATGGAAAGATTCCTAGTGGGTTACAGTAGAATGCCATGTATTAACAACGATGACTTCCATACAAGAAGTAGCAAAAAGAAAATCATGAATGACCATTAAAAATAGGCTTTCCATTTAGCTACAATGAGGCATAACAGATGGAGAACCTAAGTTTAATCTGATATCTACAAATTATGAAAAGACAAAGGCCCCTGTGCACTAGTTTTCTGTATTCAACTGAAGTGGATAGACCCTCTGTGGGAGAATTTCTTGAATGCTGTGGACAAAAATTGCCTGGGGTGAGAAGTGATGGATAGGTTGTGATTTGCAGTGGTGGAGGGAGTACCTATATTGATGAGATCAATGATTCATCAAAGTATCGAGGAAAGTAACAAACAAAAACTGCTCATGAACTTCTACATGCTCAGGGGATTTTATGGACAGGACACATACAGTATGTGCTATATGAATGTGCATGACTTACAGAAAAAAAAGAAATGCTTGTGTAGCCAGGAAATATTTTGCCACGGATAGCACATCCCAGGTCCCCAAGATGAAATATTAATGTACAATTTGTTTATCTGTGGGCTCACATCTTTCCAGCACTGAGCTGTTAATTTTCTATCAGCACAGACAACGGATCAGTCAGTCATGAACCCTTCACAGCCATTACCCAGAGACATTTTGATTAAGTATGCCTAATGTAGTGGATAGGAAAGAATGAAAACACTCTGCCTGCCAACTTTTGATTGACCATTAAGCCACTGATGAATGTGCCTGTCAAAGAGGAGACAATTACCTCAACAATGAGGAAACTCTTCTGGAAGGCTTATTTCTCCATAGGGCTGACACATTTTACCAGATTACAGGCGTGCCAGTTTGAAAGCGTGTAAGCCGATCACTAAGGAATCTTCTCAAAAGTTCACAGAGTAACAGTAAATGGAGAGTGCTTCAGAGAGGCAGCCCACAAACAAACCCACCTACCTAAAGGAATGAGACCCAGGCTTGCAGTGAGAAAAATGATACATCTCTGGGCAGTCCCTTGTCCTTATTCAAAAGAAATTGAACTAATAAACAAAAATTTCCCATGAATAAACACAAAAAGAAAGAAAGGCAGTATAGTTAGAAGTAGACAGACATTTTTCAGTTGAGAACACAGTGCTCCTGCTAATCATGGAACATAAGATCTGGACCTTTGAGGTCATGTATTCCAACCCACTCATTTTACAGAGGACAGAAAGGGGAAGTAACTTGTGAATGATCACACAGCTAGTTAGTGGTAGGATCAGAGTTATACATGTAATGATCTATACTTGGTATTGGTAGTCCTAGGTGTGTGTGTGTGTGGGGGGGATATTCAGTTTTTTTCATATTGTTCTATTTATGTTCCTGGAGGTTTTCTAGGATAACTGATTTGTCCTTTTAATGTTTAATATAAAAAATAAGTGATTCAGAATTAGCTAATGAACACTAGCTATATCTATCAGATTTTTAAAAAAAACTTCTGGTATCTGATAAGCTATTTGATAATACTTCTAAGTACACATTCTAAAACATATAAGGCATTGTAGGAAAAGAGTTCTATTTATTAATAAGATAAACACTGGAAAAAGATAACATCTGAAAATCAAAAATTAAGTGGAAAGAGTGCTGGATTGAATGCAGTATTTGGGTTTGATTCTCACCTAAGCCTCTATTTAAGAAAGGAACCAGAATTTATATGACTTGCCCATATAAATTCTGTTACCCAGTTTCACACCTATAAAAAGTAAGGAGCTTGGACCAGATGACCTCTAAATGTTCTTCCAAATTGAAATCCATGATCCCGTGATTATTTTTCACACCTTGGTAAGCATTAATTTACCCACAAATCACCCAGAGAATAAGACAATGTTGATGTTACTCACATTATCTCATGGAAAGAATACTGAACTTAAAGTCAAGATGCCAGAGATCAATTCTCAGCTACAATCCTTGGAGCTGTGTGACTCTAAGAAAGTCATTTATCTTTTTGAACCTCAGTTTCCTTGTCTGTCAAATGGGATAAAAATATATTCACTGACTACTTCACAGGTCATTGTGAGGAAAAAGCTTCATATACTTTAAAAGACTATAAGAGTGTGAGTTGTTTCCACTATTCTTATTCCATAGCCTGTTGGGTAGCAATATAAAAAGGAAACTAACTATTCAGTAATGTGTAATAACCTGAGAAATTCTACAAAGAGAATTTTAAATGTTTCCTTTTTGACTTGTATGTTCAGAATGGAACATTGCTGCCGAATAGAAAGCTTTTCCACCCATTTCCTTTGATATTTCTTTTTAACAGGAAAAAAAAAATCTACTGAAAATACTGTTGATTCCATCCCTCACTGCAGCATTGAAATATCAGAGCCACCCCCCCCCCAAAAAAAAAGTCCTGTAACCACAGCGCTCGAAACAAGGATAGTCTCAAGCAGGGATACTCAAAACCACAGCTATGTCCCTATCAAACAATGATACTCTGTTTATGAAACTCAATAGTCAGAGAAAAGTTACGTAACTTTAAACCTTCCTGAAATGTCTAACTCTGTCCGTAGGGGAAAAAATATGTTTTGGTTGTGTAAATTATGTTCACTCTTTCCTTTCAAAGTAAAGCAGGAGGTGGGCTCATTATTTAGAATTAAACGAAGAAAAGTTTCAACCTGAAAAGTTAGACAACCTTGATAGAGGTGATCTGGGGAATAGACACAATATATTTTCCCTTTATTCCCAAGCTTGTTGTAAATGGTTGAGCCAGAACCTTCACTTTGCCTATTTTTCCTTTATCTTTTATCTAACATTTTTTTTCTTCTTGAATGTGTTTTTAGCACTAGTTCTCCAAACAGGTCATGAATACCTCACAATACATTCTCCTTTCTTGATAGACATTTTGACTGTTGCCAGAAATTACCTTTGATGTATTCCTGTACAAAATAACACATACTTTCCTGTTTGTTTCAAAGATACTAAGCTGAAGTCCCATATGCAAGGGATAAGCTGGTTTGGATTTTAAAACACTCACATGCACACACACACACACAATCTACCCACACAGACTTGAAGATGATGCCTTGAGGTATAACCAATTCTGGATGACCCCTAATTTGAGTTAGTATTTTCTCTATAGAATAATACAGCTGGAAGAGACTTGGAGATCTCAAAAAGTCCTGAAGAACAGTTTTTATAAGACTCTATCTTTTCAAGTCAAAAAGATGGAAAAAAACTCTAAGAGGTTAGCGACTGGTTGTCTATTCCTTTGCCTCTAATCATTGCTTCTTATGTTTTCTTATCTGAGCTAAATTATTCTAACCACACACAAAAAGAATTTTTGAATTGGAAGGCTCTATTTAGTACAATCCATTCCTGAAAAAGAAGTCCCATGAAAATAATGGGCTTGCCTTTGCTTGAAGATGTCCAAACCTTTCTATTGTTCCCCATATGGCCAAATTTCTGACACTGGAACCTTTTTTCTACCTAACCTGCCAATTAAAAAAAATTTTTAAAAGGTAAGAACTAGGAAGATTATTTCTACATTGTTTAAAATAGTTCAATGAGTGTTAGACATGGAGTCAAGAACCCCATTTCTGATCATAAGCAAGTTTCCTAAGCTCCTTATGCCTCAGTTTACATATCTGAAAAATGTGACTTTTTTTCTTTCTTTCTTTTATCTTTTTTTTTGTAATTTTGCATTCCTGAGGGAAAGAAAGGATTGTTTCATTTTTGATTTTGTATCCACAGTGCCTGACACACAGTCACTATTGAATAAATGCCAATTGATTATGTTTGATAATAAATACCTATATTATAGAGCTATTCTGAACTTCATCTATGTCAACAGCTTTTCAAACTTTTAAGTACTATACAAATATTATTTATCAATATTTTATTTTCATAGCTATGTGAGATTAAACAAATATATCAATATTTATGAACTTCCATTTATTCATCTGTAAGATGGGAATAATAATATTTGCATTCAAAGAAAATCATGTATCTAAAGCTGAAAGAGACCTGAAAGACTATAAAGTCCAGCTTCCTCATTTTAATGATAAGGCTTAAAAATCTATATGGCTTAACCAAGGTCTCACAGGTAGTAAGCATCAGAGACAGGCTTGAATTCGAGAATTCTGAATTCAGAGCTGCTATTCCTTTCATAGTAACACACTGTTATAAGGCATTTTTAAGGTGCTAATATAAATGTAAGTTATGACCATAACTTTCTTTTAAAAGCACATGTGTGATGAGGAGAAGGGAGAAAGGGTATAAAATTTGCAGTGACTCATGAACAGAGGTGATCTGGAGTTCAGGTTCAAATATGGTTTTCCTACTTAATACTGATATGAGTTTGACCAGGATCACACTTTCTCCTCTCTGGAAGTCAGTTTCCTCAACTCAAGTCCTCTCTAGTTTTGACAACTGTGATTCTTCTTGTTGGTGCACTTATATGAGCATAAATCTGTAGCCACAGGGAAGAGATGGGGATTAGAGTGAGTTATTAATAAGTTGACACTAATAAATGAATGTTAGGGTATATCTTATGAATTAGTCTAAAATGTTAACTGGGTACTTTCTGTTATTTTCATTCATTTTCTATTATTTTCATTCATGATAAAAATCAAACCATTCTATCTGAATCCCTTTTGAACTTTCTAGAACTTTTATGTCTATGTCTATTTTAATTCACTAGAACATAGTGACAAAAGTAAAAATGACATCTACTCACAAGATGGGCATGAAGAAAGAAAGAAGGAGAGGAAAGAAGGAAGGAAGGAAGGAAGGAAGGAAGGAAGGAAGGAAGGAAGGAAAGAAAGAAGGGGAGGGAAGGAAGGAGAAGGAAGGAAGTAAAGTAAAAGAAAGAAGGGAGAAAGGGAGTGATGGAAGGAGGGAGAGAGAAAGAAAGGGAGAAAGGAGGAAGAAAGAAGGAATTTTAAATCTTGTCTATCTTGGCCAGAAATGTAGGCTCTTGGTCAAGAGTAGAACAGGCAAAAATTATATAAGGCTTAGCATAATGTTGTCCCATTTGAAAAATATGCCCCTGCTCATATCAAATCACCTTTATACACCAGAAAAAGCATATTAAGGTGGGCACTCTTTAAGTAGGAATCTATTTGCTGCCTTCAGTGAGGCACATGCATTTTACTGTTATTCCAGTTGTGAAAACTAGTGTCTTCTGATCTATCCATATTATGCAACTTGGACAACCATTCTTGGGGCCAATGACTGCTGGGTTTTGTGTTTTTGTTTTTTTGAGATGACTGGTAAGAGCAGAAGATGGTTTCTGGTTCTTTGACTCCTTTGTTAATCTGTTTGTTCAGGGTGTAAAGCCAAACCTCCTTAGCATGTAATTCATTTTTCCAACAAATGTCCATTAGCTACCTACTGTGTGCTCATCACTAGGGGTGGCTAGAATAAGACACAATCCATGTTTTGGTGAAAGTTTAAGAGCATGAAAAACTTAGGCTATAACAAATAAGAGGTAATATATGATGGTTTCTACACATTATATCTTCCTTATAATGTCATGCAATAGCATTATTACTTACAAAAGATATAACCAGGTCCAACTTAATACTTAGGGGTGGTAGAAAGTTAAATAAATTTAGTCAGAAGACCTGGATTCAAATCTTGGCTTCAAGACTTTTTTTAATCTAAGGTCAATTACTTAATTGCTTTGGTTCTATGCTTATTTATCCGTAAAACTGTATGTGGAAGGAGATTCCATAAAGGAGACTCTAAGACTCCTTTAAGCTAGAAGTTCTTAATCTGAGATTCACAAACTTTTTTTCTAGATTTCACACGTATATTTCAATGTTACTGGCTTCCTTTGTAATATTAAATGAGTTCTTTTATAGATTTATAAGCATTACACTGAGAAAACTTCAGCAGTGCAACAAAGGAGTCTGGGACACAAAAAGGAAGAATCGTTGTTTTAAGCTCTAATATTGTAGATTATAATATTACAGGGTAAGAATCTCTGCACTGCATATTTCAATCTTAAGAAAGACACCAATTTCTATTGGAGTCATAACTGTCTCCCAGTCCTATGCCAGGCCTATTTCCAAGTTGCACTGCCTAGAAACATTTTAGTGATCTTTTCTTTCCTTGCCCAAAAGAAATTCCCTCACCTGCATTTCTCTTTTTAGAAGCTCTCAGTGCAACACACCTGTAATTCTTGATCAAACTAGACTTGCTAAGTTTAAAAAAAAATCACAGCAAGTCTTTCAAATGTAATAATGTCTATACACTTTGGCCTATTACAAACACAGAAAGATGAAATTAAATCTTATAAAAAGTAATTCATCTCTAACTCAATCATTAAAGGATTAAGAGGATAGTAAGAGTGTTTCGGTTTTTGTTTTTTTTTTTTTTTTTTGGTGGTGCCTAAAGAAACCCATTCAAACTACATTGAATACCAAACTGTGGATATGAAGTCTCAGAACTGTCAGTCCAGGTGGCCTTGGCACTTTCTATTGGATGTGGAAGCTTCCAATGAAATTATTTGTGAGGAGTTAGTGCCAAGAGTTACTCCAAAGCTATGAAGGGAATAAAAAAGCATAAAACAGGGCAATGAGACTGTGGAATTGATGCAAAATTCAGGGACAGTTGGGAGGGTCATAGCCCAGGAATTAAGAATGTACACTGAGGCAAAATCGTACAGATTGAAGTGGCATTGTGTAATGGAGAAAAGAAGGAAATAGGCATTCATTAGGCACTTCTTATATGTCTAATAAACACTGTAAAATATCATCTCATTTGATCCTCACAATATAACCTTAGAAGGTAGATTACTTCCATTTACAGTTAAACAAAATGAGGCTAATAGAGATTTAAATAATTTGTTTAGAGCTACATAGCCAAAAAATGACCAGAGTGGGATTTGAACTCAGGTCTCCTCTTCCCCCATTTAATGGTATTTTATTTTTCCCAATTAAATGTAAAGATAGTTTTCAACATTCATTTTTGTAAGATTTTGAGTTCCAAAATCTTTCTTCTTTACTTTTCTTCCCCCTTCCCCAAAAGAGCAAATAATCCTACATAGGTTAAATATGTACAACAATTTTAAACATATTTCCATATTAGTCATGTTGTGAAAGAAAAATCAGAACTAAAGGGAAAATCCATGAGAAAGAAAAAAAGAACAAAAAAGTGAAAATTAGTATACTTTTATCTGTTTTCTGTTACTATAGTTGCTTCTCTGGATGTAGATGTCATTTTTTATCCCAAATCTATTGGAATTATATTAGATCACTGTATTGCTGAGAAGAGCTAAATCTATTATAAATGATTATCATACAATGTTGTTACTGTATACAATGTTCTCCTGGTTCTGCTCACTTAACTCAGCATCAGTTCATGTAAGGCTTTCCAAGTTTTTTTCTGATCTCAGCTCTTGATTCTGAAATGTTTACCAGGCTAACTGATTTTGTTCATAGATACTTTAAATTTTCTTCTATTTTTTGGTCTTTTAATTTTGTCTTCATGTTTTTTGTTATCTCCTATAGTTATTATTGTTGTCTACAAAGATCATAGAGGGGAAGAAAAGCAAGGACTTATTAAGCACCTACTATATCGCAGGCATGGTGCTAAATTACAAATCTCTTCATTTGATCCTTATAACAATCCTAAGAGGTAGGTGTAATTATTATCTTCATTTTACAGTTGAGGAAATGGAAGCAGGAAGAAACTTAAGTGCTTTGTTCAAGGTCATACAACTAGTAATTCTTTTGAGTCTAGATTCAAACTCAGCTTCTTGATTTCCAATTCAGTGCATTATCTAGAAAGCCACTTAAGAGAAAGAATTGGATTTACAAGGTAAGACTCCACCTCCAGATAACAACTCTTAGACAACTTCATTATTATTAATAATAGCTCATCCCAATACAGTACTTTTAAGAATCATAAAACATTTTCTTCATGAAACAATGCTCAAGGTAGATAGTACACGTATTGTCCCCATTTTACAAATGAAAAAACTGAAGGTTGGAGAGATTGTGACTTCTCCAATATACTCTTATGTGTATATTGGAGTGTACAATATTATAGAATTTGAATTCCAAGTGTAGAACTCTTGCCATTCTGCCATTTTCAGACTCAGCTTCCTCATTAAAATGAAGGAGTCAGCTGACATAACCTTAAAGATTCTAAAGATCTAAAGGATCAGAGAGAGATAGAGAGAGACAGAGAGATAGACAGAGAGAGACAGAGAGATAGACAGACAGAAAGAGACAGAGGGAGACAGAGAGACAGAGATAGAGAAACAGAGTGTCAGAAGGGAACTTGGAGGAAGGTCATCTGGTCCAATTCCCTCATCATATATAAAGAAACTATCCTAGAGAGATTTATCCAAGGTCCCATGATTTGACTGAATGGTGGATCTGGACTATGAAATCAGCTTCTAACTCCACTTATGATCCTTTGGTTATTGATCATAATTGTCCAAAAGTATTTTACTAACAATATCTAGATATAATATGTGGACCCCTAGAAAGACTCAACTTTTCTTGGCTTATAAGTATTTCAACTCACATGTCCCCAGATTGTATTGTACACAGCTTCCATCTTTCTATTACATTTCATTAATCACCTCCAGAGCTTTAAATCAAGAGTGGCTCCTATTAAGATTAAATAATTTTCTCACCTTTTCAGAGAATAAGGTAAATGAGCAACCACCAAACAAGTTTGGTTTCTCTTATGTATTAAGTATGCAGTTAACTCAACAGGAGGTTTGACATATAGTGTTGAATGTGTGTGTGTGTGTGTATGTAATTCAGAAATAAATGCATATAGATATACATGCATACTTTCATATACTACATTTCTTTCTCTTCCATCAGCAGTTGGTAAATGTAGGCACTCTAAGAGCTAAACAACAACCAAAAACTAACATTTCTAACATAAACTGCACAATGCAAGTTTATGTCAGTTTCCCTACATTGAATCAAATTGTAATTCATCCAGTTAGTCTCAAAACCATCCAGAATGCAGTAAGAGAGGCCGAATAAATGTCAAGTTATGGTACCACTGAAACCTTGCAGGAACTGCCTTTTTTTTTCACCCCAGGATATCAATGAAGTGATACATCCTATATGTACTCTGACAACACTAATTTTTCTTGAGCTCAATCTTCCAACAACTTTCATTTCTGCCTTTAAAAAATCCCTCCCTCTTCCCCCCATAATGAGTATCTTTATCATTTCAGGGTCATCAATTTCCATTTTTATTTAATTAGTAAGGCAAAATCTCAAAGAAACCAAAAAGTCATAAAGAAGATTATTTATCCCTGACCTAAAACATCTTGGTAAACTGGAGTCCCAATATAGTTATTTTCAGACTAATAATCATGGAGTAGAATAGGAAAAAAAAATCAGGCTTTGCCATCAGATGATCTCAATTTGAATGACACTGGTTGGGTGATTTTTATTATTATTGTTATTACTATTGTTAATAATAATTGCACTTTAAGGTTTATATAACACTTCACAAATATCATCTTTTATCTTCACAACAATCTTGTGAGGTGGATGCTCTTAGTATCCACATTTTACAGATGAAGAAACTGAGACAAGCAGAGATCAAGTGATCTTAAACTCACACAGCTAGTATCTGAGGTTGAATTTGAATGCAACTTTCCCTGAACCCAGATCTAGCAAACTATTCATGCTGAATAATTCACAACCTCTCTGAGTCTTAAATTTCTATTTAATAAAATGATGAATACTGCTAGTACCTGTTTCATACGGTGGTTGTAAAGATCACTTGAGATAATATATAAATATAAAGTAATAGTTATCATTGTCTTTACATTTGATCATATCCTACTCAATATAAACTATATATAAGACTACATCTGCTTTTCAAGATTAAATAAGCATTGAGAGCTCCTTAATAGGAGGCTTACTCTGATGAATCATTGTTTGGTCACTGCACCCTCATGAAATAGGATAAATACAAAATAGTCCTAAAATATCGAGAGGCCCTCTTCTACTTCTGCAGAGACAGTGGCAAAAAAGAGAAGAAAGAATGCTAAGATTCATGTAGTTTTTAGGCCATCTATAAGCTGTAACACTGTGGATATTTTAAATGTGAGGTCCTTGTCCAGGTTCAACTAAGGGGAAATACTACTAGAGAAACTAAATGCTACTAATCTTGACATCTGCCCTACAAATGAAATCAGAAGACAAAAGGAAGTTTCAGGGAACTGGAAGGATTGCTTAAAAGCTCTTCTTGAACAAGCAAATGAAGAAGTTGGCAAAATTGGTTTTGTTCTATGTCCAAAGACAACAGAAAATATCATTTTATTGGACTTTTGCTTAGTTCACATTCAGTACTCACAATAATTATTTGCCAAAAGAACACCATAAAAATAAATATAAACTCTCTGCCAACACTTTTGTAAAGGATAAAAAGATAGGGATATTCTATTCAGTTCAAGGAGACCTTCCAAATTAAATCAACATGTCAGTGATTCCGGTGAAAAGGTAAGGATGGGTGAATGGCATATACAAATATACATACACCCATATTTATATAGTCCAAGAATAAGTAACAAGGAAGGCAAAATAAATATATACACACACACATATACACACAGAAAAAGAGATAAACAAAAACTTCTTAAGTTAGATCATTGGTTTAGCATAACTAACCATATATGGAAAAACAAGTAGATGGAGAATGCCTATTGTCTAGACTATAACATATAGTAGATGAGCAATCTGTAAAACTCATCTATCTGGATAGTTACATGAATGGATAGATAGATATATTATAGGCATAAACAGATATAGACATTGATTAGACATTATACATATTTACACATAGATAATGTAGATATAACAGATAATGTTGTTTACTGGATGAAAAGCCAGCCTTGAAGACTTTTAAATCTTATCTCTGTCATTTACTATTGGTATGACTCTGAATAAGTAATTTAATCTCATAATGCTGTAATTGAGAAATATGGTCAAATATGGTCCACAATATTCTTGATTCTAGTGTGTACATATACTATGTGTATTTTGTATGCATTATAACATATATATGTGTATATATATACACACATACACATATATACATATACACACATATATAGATAGATAGATATAGATATGTATGTGTATATGTGATTTTCTAAGTCAATATGCAGCTCCTAGGGATCCTTATGTTTTGTTTGGGGGCCCTCATTTCTTTTTTGAGTTTGACATCACTGCTCTACATGACTTTAGAAAAAATATAAGCTTCATACAAAATGCCAACCTTCATTGATAGAAGTTCCCTATCAAGAGCTCTTTATACCAAAGAAAATTAACTCCAGTCTGTATTCACATACACTCCCCCCCCTCCATATACACACACATACACCCTTGGATAAATATTACAAATCAGGCCTCACATTGAATAAGAGGAAGAACAGAAATTGCACAAGGATCCCAAATTTCTACCAGAAAGAAAAGCTTGCCTTTTAATACCAATATTCTCCAACAATTATTATATAACTGGAAGATGTAAAAAGTTGCAGCATTTGAAAATCTGAAATTGAGGATCAACTAAAAAGCAGTGGAGAAATGTATGCTGAATGTAAGCAGAAGAGAATATGAAGTTATAAGAGAGAAGTTGTAGTAACAGTTGTCATCAAATAAATTTATAATAAAGAAAATACAGTTGATAATTGTGGAAATATAGAAAAACTGCACCTGTTTAACATATATTGGATTATTTGCCATCTGAGGGAGGGAGAAAAAATTTGGAATGCAAAGTTTTGCAAGGGTAAATATTGAACTACCTATACTTATATTTTGAAAATAAAAATTTTTTTAAGAATGACTGAAAAAAAAGGAAAATGGATTAGAGGAAAGGAAAAAAGGATTAGAGAGAGGGATGTTTGATTTTCCAGCCCATACACTTGCTGGGACTGCCAATAGTATCCTTGCAATATGAAAAAGACATAAATAGGACCCAATGCACAATGCTTAGACCTTTTGTGGTAAATTTATGGGAATATATACCTGAATTGCACAGGATGAAGAAACACAGATGAGTTTCAATTGATCTAACTGGAGAGAGAGCAAATATATACAGTGATAAACATCTAATATCTATTCGAGTTTATAAACCTTTTATAAGTTAAAATCTCATGAGCATAAATTCCTCCATTAAAAAATCTGATTCTAACACTATATAGCTGATTTTAAAAAAAAATCTATCAAGCCATTTTTTTATTTAAAAAAAGTAATTTCCACATAGTTTTGCAATGTGACAAATTTTTATACTTCGATCTACTTGATTATTGAAGGTTAGGCCCATGAAGTACAAGCTCTGGCAGGAAAATTGGAAAGGCTTCAAGTATGGTTCTTGGAAACTTTTTTTTCCCCCCTAGGAACCAGCCTATTAAGACTAAAGGGACCCTATCTCTAGAATTTGGGTTCTCAGAAGATGAATGTTTTTTAGTCACAATTCATTAAGATTATCTGGTAGGATAAAGATGGGTTGCAGTTACAGTGGAAGGAGGATCTGCAGTGATGAAATAGAGACCCTTGAAGTATTAAAATAAGCATAAATTAAGAATTCATATTCATGTATCATCTTTTTCAAAGAAAAGCTAATCTATGTTATCTAATCAATCCTCTAAACAATTTTTTCCTCACAATTCATATTTAAAAAAAAAAAAAACTACCAAACTATTTCTATTCCACATATAAGGAAAATGAATGATGAGACTTGTTTAATGTTACCTAGTAACAGAGTCTTGAAGGACATCTAAGTCTTAAAAATAACCCATTGCATTGTCACTGGCTCTTTGCTCTTTTTTTCACCTGTGGCATTCAGGCTATTTTATTAACAAGTACATCCTTCCATATTCCTTCCATGGTTGGCAAAAACTGAGTTACCATGAAACTCTAGGATAGGAGCAACAGTAATAAGTTCCTACTTTTTATAACTGCCATCACCCTTTTAAATTTGTAAAGAATATCTCCATTTCATTTGTGTGTATATACACACATTCACAAACAGATATATATGTATATATAAATATATTAGTCTATATTAATATGAATTTGCTTGTGCTAGCTTGTACTGGCTAGTAAGAGCCAAGTATTGAGTTTTTTGGGATGAGTATTTATGACTTAGGAACTTTCAAATGCTACAAAACAGGACTTAATTTATTGTTTTATTTTTAAATTGTCTGAACTAAAAAAATGATGGAGAAAATGTTATTGATGAAAATTCAACTTAAAATATATAATTTGCATTTTTGGGGAAAGAGCTAGTTATTAGGCATTTACCAAAACATACATATGTCATATCTACACACACATGCATGGATATGTATGCATATAAGTCATCCTTTTACATATAAATTATTAATATGGAATATTATATGACATATACATACTGGAAATACTAAGAAAGTGACAAAATTAAGCAGATCCTTTAACCTCGAAATCTTATTACAAGGCATATTTTCCCTTGTACTACAAAATATTTGTTGCAGGATTCTAGTAACAAAGAATGGAAAAAAATTAGATGCTCATCAATTGAAGAATGGCTCAACAAGTTGTATTACATGTCTAATATAATATTACTGAACTATTAAAAATGATGCATCTACAGGATCATGGAAAGACCATGAACTAAGAAAGGTGAAGTAAAATCAGGAAACAATATGCACATTAGTAACAATATAAATGGATGGAACAACAAACAATCAAATGTTATGTAATAATAATGAACAAGATGGTCCTGGAAGAAGAGATGAAAACAAACACACACCTGCTGACCTTTTCTGTGTGTGTGTGTGTGGGGGGGGGGAACTATAGGTGTAAAACATTGAATACATTGCTAGATTTTATTGATATTTAATTATGCTGAACTGCTCACCACCAATACTGCCCACAGCTCCATGCCGAAATAATTTTCAAAATTTAGTAAAATCTATCACTGAATTTCTTCTTGATCATAATTGAATTAAACTAGTGATGGATGACCTCTTTATTTTTTTTCTGTTTTTAAAAAATGAATGGCTTTCTGGTTAGGAGACAGGAGAGGGATACATTTGGAAATGTAAGCAATGAGAAAACAAAATAATGTTTAAAGAAAAAGTATCTATTTTTTAAAAAAAGTAACAGGAGGAGGAATGCTTTGACTTTGGCTCAAAATCTTTCATAGGAAAGTGGGAGTGGGAGCAAGGAGCATATTAGCTAATAAATACAGAATAGCAGGGTTGGAAAGAACTTTAATGGTTATCTAGACCAGTAGTTCTCAAATTTTTGTTCTCACCATCTTTATACTATTTATACTAGTCCAAAGAGTTTTTATTTGTGTGGGTTTTATTCATAGACATTCACCATAGTAGAAATAAAAACTAATTTTGAATTTATAGATCTTATGAATGAGACCCCCAGGATTCTTTGGACCACATTTTGAAAGCCATTGATCTAGTACAACCCCAGATTTTACATGGATCAACTCAAGTAATATAGGTTTGAACAAAAAATGCACCCCAACGGAAGAAAATATAAATCCAAGACAGAAGCAGGGCTAATCAGAGTTGTGATTCAACTTAAATAGCAAAGGCTTGTCTAGAAGTAAAGTTCACCTAAGCTGAAAGGACAATGAAAGAATTCAAAATGGCCATGGGAGGGTCAATGAATGATACTGGGAATATTTAGCCTGAAGACAAGATGGGGGGAGGATATAAATACTGTTCCCCAAATTTTGAAGAGTTATCTTTCACTTTGTCTAAATTTCTCCCATATAGTACTAGTGTCCATGTCTTTTTCCCCGTTTTTCAACTGTAAAAGTCTCCAAAACTCTATTTTTAAAAAGTAGAACCTGAATTGTTTTTATCTTTGTATCTCATATGTAGCACTGAGTCCTGTACATAGCAGACACTTAGTAAATGATTAATGAATTTAATTTGTTATTATTGGCATATGAAAGACGAATTGGATTTATTCAGGAGGGCCTCAATGGGCAGAATCAGAACCAAAGCTACAAGAAACAGATTTGTATTCAATATAAGAAAGAACTAACAATTAAGGTTTTCTAAAAACAGAATGGACTGCCTTGGGAGGTACTAAATTTCTTGGAGGTCTTCACCTGGAGGTTAGAAGACCAGTTGAGGATGCTGTAGAGTGAATTTCAAGCTTCAGGTAGGTGAATAAAATGATCCCTGTTCTCCCTGAAGATTTTGGGATGCTGAATTATAGGGCAGCTATAATTCAGTAGCATAGAATGGGGAAAGGGAATCGGGATCCACATCTTGCCAGTAAACACACATGATTCCAGAAGGGAGAATAAGGCTGGTGACTTTGCTCTGCTCATCCTCTTAAATCCACCTGCCTGATCACCTTCCTGATGTCCTGGTCCTCTTCAAGAATAAAGAACAAATAACAACAATAACAACAACACTAAATTATAGATTAAGACATATAGACTTTCTTGCCTCAGAAATTTGTTAGCATGTGTTCATGGACTAGTCATTTAACCTTGCAGCTTCAGTTTAACATTCACCTCTAAAGTAGAGATAATGAAACTAACACAATCTCTCTCACAGAATTGTGAGAAAAAGGCTATAGATTACCATGAGGAGTCACTCAAGTACCAGCTTCTGCATGAGGCCTTTCCTGAAAGCCCTGCTCCATCATTCCCCAACAGTTAGTTCTTCTTTCTCCTCTAAAATCTGCGTTAACTGTATTCCATATAAATCAATATATATATAGCGCTATCATCTCCAAATCCACATCCTTCCTTAGAACATAAAACTCCTTGAAGGCAGGGCCTTTTTCACTTTTATCTTTATATCAACCTCTCACTCCCCCACAAAAAAAACCCACACCATGACTGACACAAAATTGGCAATTAATCTATGCCTGTTAATTAATTGCCTGATGAGCCTTTTTGTGCTTTATTAGGCTTTTTTAAAGTCAACTTCTTTTAAAAAATAATATGATTGGCTTAGTCACATTGATGATCTCAACATGGATCCCATAGCTCTGTGTTGATCTCTCAGGAAGTACGGAATTATTTTTTGGATGCAAATTTTTCTCATGAAAAAAAAATTGCAATCCCAAATTTGACCAAATTCATAATCTGCCATGTCTGCTGTTTTTTATAAGTGATATATGAAATGAACCTATATTCTCAGGGTGTTTTGTTGTTGTTGCTTTTTTGTTCCTAAAGTTATAGCATTCCATCATCATAATCCATTGTTATTTTATCTTGGGAAATGCTGAGAATACAACTACAAAAAGCTATGATAGTTTTTCCAATTCGAATAATCTCACACATCACAAGATAGCCACTTGAAGCTAGGAGATGTGAATTTTATAATAGAGTTAGAAACAAAGGCTCCTCTAGTTCACTGGACTTGTCCTAGTTCAATGGTGTATTGCAAATTAAGTCCTTTATTGAGGAAAATACCAGGAATTGCACTTTCTACAAAAAATCAGGATGCTAAAATTTCTCACATGTTCCATACTTGGAAACATCTCCATGTAGCTGTTCTTTAAGCATTCTGCCTGTGAATACTAACAGGTCACTGCACAGGAAATGCAAGAATATGTTACATTTTAATCAGGGTATATAAAACACTGTCTAGAATGTTATGTTGCCCTGGGGAACACAGTGAGTAGGGAACATTTACAAACTCCAGGTCAATCTCCCCATTACATCACTGAAAAAAATAAATTTATGAGGTTAAATTATATGGATGCTATATATTGGAACTGTTAGCCCACTCCCAGATGAAAAGAACATTGGCCAAAATAACTAGATTCCCCAAGAGAAATGTCTAAGTTATTCTCTGCTTTACACAAAGATACCTTTCAATATTTTTATGGCAAATTTCCACATGAATGAAGAGTTTCTCACCCAAGATAATGAAACGAATAAACTAAAACAAAGAACAAAATGGTCTTTCATTTTGATTCCTACTGACACAGTTAATTGCAAAATAAGATAGAAACATATGCAAAGTGAAGAAGAAAAATGAAGAAGAAGGTTACACTATTGTTCTCTAAAGATAATCAAGAAGAAATTACTTTGAAGAGCTAACTTATGTTTTATTTGGTGTATTCTTCATCTTAGTGATGGGAAACACAGATGTTGGTGCTATAACTTTTGTTCTAGTAAATATTTCCTCAAAGGACTCACACTTATTTAACTTTACTCACAAGATGACAAAAACTTAATAAATATGAATGGACCCAGCACTGCTATTTTGTGAATTTATGTATTCAGCAGGTTGTAGAATTAATTTTTTCACTCCCCCTCTCCATCTTCCTTGACCTCATCTCATACAACTATTCATTTGGAGTATGGGTTCACATATGGATTGTTGCCTCATTTCATTGATCTCCTACATTTCTCCCTTGGGCCTCTATGTTTTCACACTTACCAGAAAGATTGAATAGAATGTTGATCTTTAAAATTATAATAATAATAATAATAGAGCCTAATATTTTTATTCAGCTACTACAAAAAGCAATTACTTCATCCATTGTACAGTAGTACATAAAATTATATTTGTGATATATACATACTATATATATATGCATACCTATATATTACAACACACATTCACATGCAGCTACATAACTCAGTGGATTGCACTTGGTGGATAGAGTGCTAGTCCTGGAGTCAGGAAGACCTGGGTACCCAGCCTCACTTAACTATCTGTGAGATCCTGAGTAAATGACTTAACTTCTATTCATCTCAATCCATTGATAAACCACTTTGTAATCTTTCCCAAGAAAACAACATAGGTCATGTGGTTCACAGAGTCATGAAGAGATGGACAATGCTGGATGATTGAACAACAAATATATATAGTATATATGTAAATATATGTCTATGTAATGCATACATATACACATTTTATATGCATATATACATACATATATATAAATGGGTATAGACACAAATCATTTTCCATGCACATGTATAATGCATGTATATGTGAAATGCATGTGTATTTGTACATGTGTGTATACATGCACACATTATGTTGGTGATTTTCCCCAGGATTATTTCTATCTGAACAACATTTTAAAAAATAGAATGAAAAATAATAATCACAAACATAATAAAATCTAAGGGACAAAAGTCAAGATATAATCCTTAGATAAACAGAAGGACAGGGATGGAAACTATGTGACTTCATTGATATAAGGAAGTCTTACATGAAGAAGAATAACCTTCTACCAGTGCAGATTAGCATCCTCTCTACAGTTTAGTCTTAGAGAATTATCTGGAGAAATGAAAGGTTAAGATTAGCAGAGGAATGAATCAATGAAAAATCATTTCTTGAATAGTTTACTATGTGCAAGTACACTGGAGATAGAAATAGAAAAATAAGACAATGCCTGCTTTCAAGGAGCTAACATCCTAAAAGAATAAACAATGAAGGTGGTAGGTAGCTACAAATAAGAGGGAACAGTTGTAGGGTACAAAATTCCTCAAAAAGGGTGTTTTCATCTTGCTTTTTCAACTTGAATTTTGGAATAAGAGATGTTCTAATGAATGTAATTCCATGAATTACAGCCACAAATAGCCAATCATGATTGGGAATGGTATATCCAACTATATTTCTTCTCTCATTCTTCATTTAGTTTCTGGAGGAATTGACATTTTGTCTTCTCTTGCACTGAGCCATAACTAAATGGATCAAGAAACAATTGTCATAGATATAGTCTTGGAGAAGTTGGGGGATAGGAGAGCACCGGAGAATATTTTGTGAGGAAGTAAGAGTGGGAAACATTGACACTTCCTGAGAAAAAATTACTGTGTCAGTATATTCCTCCATGGTGTATTAGAAAGAGCATTAGATTGGGTACCAAAAAAAACTGAGTTTGAATCCCAGTCCTGTCACTTGTCACTTGAGACTTTAGGTAAATCACTCTCCTTCAAGTAATAATTTCTTTTTGCAAAAAAATCCACAAGTTGGATTATGTGATCCTAAAGTCCTAGTCAGTTCCCAATCCTATGGTGGTCATGGTCCTTGCTGTGAAAGGAACTTAAAAGCAGTGACATGGCACCTATCAAAGAATGCCAATTCTTTCTTGTCCTTCAGTTGAACATCAGCCTTCTATGATGACTGGATCTACCAGCCTGTTCCAGTGAACTGCTAGTGAGGTGCCAGTTTTTCTCTCCTTTCCAATCCCTCTTAGGTGCAGTTGCTGAAATGAACTTCCTATCTAAAGCAAGTCTGACCATGTTACTCCCCTGCTCAAGAACATTCATTGGTTTTCTATTGAGTCATGGATAAAATATGAATACCCTAGCTTGGCATTTAAAACCTTGCAAAATCTGGCCCTAGAAAAGGAATAGGAACCATATGTACAAAAATATTTATAGTAGTTTTTTTTTTCATCATCAGCCAAACCTGGAAACTAAAGGAGTGACCATCTACTGCATGTGGCCAAACAAATTGGTACATGAATGTAATGGAATGTTATTGTGCCCTAAAAATGATAAAATGAATAGTTTCAGATGAAACTTGGAAGAGTTCTTGAATTCATGCAGCCTCAGGTGAGCCAAACTAGAGCATTTTCACCATCAATAATACCATTATAGAAAAAAAAAAACAATTTTGAAAAGACTTTATAATGCTGATTAATGCAATAATAAACCACCAGTCCAGAAGACTGAAGATGAATCACCCCTCCTACCTACTGTCAGATAGGTGATGGTCTTAAAATCCACTTAAAAAGTAGGATGGAGAAATAATAAGTGCTTGTAGAAATAAATAATTAATTAATTGAAAAGAATCTGGCACTAGCTTAGTGTTTTAGTCATTCTCCATTGCTCCCTATACACCCTACATTTCAACCAAAGTAGCTTATTTGCTGTTCCATGAACTCAGTCCTCTATCTTCCACTTTTATTTCTCTGCCTTGATTGTTCCTCACACTTAGATTGTACTCCCTTGTTACGTCCCACATTTTTCAAGACATAGTCTTATGTGCTACCTCTTATAAGACCTTACTGATATACTTGGTTATTAATACTCTCTTCTCTTCCAATTATCATATACATACTTACTTGTTTAGATGTAATATACCCCAGTAAAATATGACCTCTGAGATAGGGACTTTATTTTTAATTTATATCCCTTGTACCTAGTACAGTGCCTTGAAAGCAATAAATAATTAATAACTGCTTTTTCAATTGGCTTACTGAGGTACTTATCCAGAAACTTATAGAAGGTAGAGCTAGAAGGGAGTTTAGAGATCATTTACTCTCAGACTCAGAGAGATTACATAAATTGTCACAAAGGTAGAGAAGGTCAGAGCCAGGAAATTTGTTTCAGAGCTGGTTCTCTAACTCAGAAACCAATGTTCTTTCAAATTACATCACACTGTCTTATATACAGAGGAGAAATTTTGTTTCAGAATCACAGTCACAGAAATTGAAAGTTGGAAGAGACCTCAGCAGCCATCTAGTCAAATCCATAAATGAAAAGAATTCTCTACTATTACTTATTCAACAAGCAGACATCTAGACTCTACTTGAAAGACCTCCAAGGAGAGGATGCTGTTACAGACAAAGATGCATAGCACACATTCTCTAACACACAGAAGTCTTTGCTGTACAACTTTGGAGAACCACTAGATGAAGGGTTCTTATCCTTTTTGTGTATTATAGATTGGATTCCTCTGGCAGTACAGAGAAGTTTATAGACCCCTCCCTAGAACAATGTTTTTAAATACATAAAAATAAGATACAAAGGATCCCAGGGGATATAAATTATATTGATATACAATTAAATATACACGCATATATTGTTTAAGTTTCATAGACCTTGCCCTAAAAATCCTTTGTCCTATTTAGATTTCAATTTTCTCACTTATAAATAATAAGAGGCAGACTAGATGGTTTCTAAAATCTCACCCACACTAATATTAAAAATTGTTTTTATGTGCAATTGGGGGAAAGTATTTTCTCCCCAGTGATCCTCGTGTAGGGCAAGGATTTTTTTTTTGCTTTGATAAATGCTAACTTTTATTAGGGTAATGATACCCATTTCAGAGGAGAAAGTAAATTCAAGGAAATATCAAAAAGTAATTTTTGCCACAGGCAATCTAAGTCCAAATTGCCACAGGCAATCTAAGGGCAGCATCACTTACAGCTAGGGGCTTATGAATGGATACAAGAAGTAGATGGAACCTAAGTTGGGTCCTAAAGATATATAATAAAAATTTGTTGATCTCAGCAGTCAGAGAAGAGGAATGGAAGAACAAGAAAAGGGATACATTCTAGGCCTGGAAGATGATGTGAGAAATGCTCATACATGTTGAAACAGGAGATGGCAAGGGAAGAATGAGATATGGTGAGTAATTTAGTTTGGATGGAAGGTCGATTATAGAGTATGTGAAAGGGAGTAGTGTGAAATGAAACAAGAATACTAGATTTGTATTGTTCAATAAGGAATTCAAGAAGTTTCTGGATGTTTAAAATGTGTAGAGAATTTTTTAAATGGCATTTTATTATATTCAATTGCAATAAAAGTATCACCTGTTCTTCTCCTCCAGCAAATTACTTATTTCAAGAGAAACTCCAAGAAAATGTTCATTTAAAAAAAGTCTAAAAATGATTAAATAACTATAACATTTTTGAAGCTAGGTGGCTTAACTATAATTTTATTTTTGCCATTTTGATATATCTCTTTATATCAGCCTATTGAGCATTCCTATAAATAGGATCATAGATTTAGAAATTTAAATAGCCTTAGATATGATTTAGTCCAATTCTTCATTTTACAAAAGATGAAGATACTGAATAACATAGGGGTTAAAGGATTTTCCCCAAATCACACAGTTAATTAACAGAAAAACCAGAATTTAAACATAAGCACGTCTAACCCCAGTTCTTTCTCTCTTGCCTATACTGGCAGTCCCTCAGTCATTTCCTTATGAATGGAACACTTTTTTCACCATTGTCTATTAAATTCCTAGTTGTCCTTTTTAATCACAACACATATATACATCCTTCAGGAAGATTTCCCTGAACTTCCCTAATTGTAATTTGTTTCTTCCTACAATTCATATAGCATTTA
The DNA here is from genome assembly GCA_023553655.1 of Myrmecobius fasciatus. Classification (NCBI taxonomy): domain Eukaryota; kingdom Metazoa; phylum Chordata; class Mammalia; order Dasyuromorphia; family Myrmecobiidae; genus Myrmecobius; species Myrmecobius fasciatus. The sequence goes on along the minus strand of JAJPUD010005062.1, from coordinate 20,364 downwards.
ATTTATATTTCTCTTATCATGTTTTTTAAAATATTATATGTCATTTTACTATGACTTTGTCTATTGAGCCAAGTGGAAGTCCTTATCTTGGCTAATCTTTCTACCTTCAACATAATTAGATGTACGCAGTAGATACTTAATAAATGCTCGTGAAATTTAATTCTTCCATCAAGTGTAAATCCATGTAAAGCCCCCAAGAACAATTTGTTTTGCTGTTTCACCAGCACATCTTTCATAAGGGAGGCTTTACTGGTAAATCATGTGTGTGGGTAGCTAAATTTTGTGGAAGACCTGATTAAAATGTGCAACAAGTGCTGCCCATAAGTAAAACTGAAAAGGTTACTGGGTGTTTTTTTCCTCAAGAAAAACCAAAGAAATATCATCAGTTGCATGCCATATTTTGTAAATTAGAAATGATCCCTTGATTTTAAAAATCATCTTTATTATTGTTATAGTTTTTATTATTATTATTCAGAGTACTCATTTATGTGTCACAAAGAATTAAACAGTAGTAAAAGATATCTTTAGGAATTTTGACCATAAATATTATGAAGTACTTTAGGGAAAAATCTAGAAGAGTAGATTTAAATTTGCTAAAATAAATAATGTTGTGATGTAATTACTTTTGTAATAATATTATAAATAATAATAGCCACTACAAATGATTTGTGAAGAACAGATAAATGTTTTCTGACTTATAGACCTAACCTCAAAGTCATAGAGGAAATGGGTGAGCATGTATGTTTGCCCAGATACACCAGGTGAGTCATATATGGCATTTTTGGAAGTGGTTATTTTGCCTTGTATTTAATAAAATGAGAATGGCTTATGAGGAAATATTTATGGCAGGCTCTAGTAGTTCTATAAATCCTATTATTCTGCTTCCTACAGTCAAAAGGTTTCAATTTGTTAACTTTGAGTTCAAATCAATAGAAGAAATAAGCTACAAAGAATCAAAAATGTGGGGCTTGGGATACATGATCTCCAAAGTTTTTTCTGAGTTGACATTTTATAAGACAGAAAGAGTGAGAGAGAGAGAGAGAGAGAGAGAGAGAGAGAGAGAGAGAGAGAGA
>JAJPUD010005062.1:0-19281 GCA_023553655.1 Myrmecobius fasciatus | reverse complement strand
GAGAGAGAGAGAGAGAGAGAGAGAGAGAGAGAGAGAGAGAGAGAGAAATGTCTTTTTAAAGCATTCTTTTATATCTATATTATACCCATTGCTTAAGCAGCATCGCCAAACCTTTCCTATAGCAGTGAAACTTAGAGGGTCATAGGACAAAGAATGTGAGAAATTGGAATAACATTAGAACATGAAACAAAGAATATCAAAACAAGAGGAGACCTTAGAATTTCAGAATTGAAAAGTGCTTTAGAACATAATCCCATCAGTGCTGGAAGGAATCAATCAATCCAAAAGAATTCACTAAGCACGTACTATATACCAGACTTTTTTCTAACAATAGAACATAAACAACCTGTGGTGGAATAGACATTAGAACATAGAATATAAATGTTTTGATTGTAATATATAATATCAGATCTGGAAGGGGCTCTATAATACATAATATCAGAACCTGACTTACCTTAGAAACTATTCAAACTTCTCGCTTTATAAATGAATAAACTGAGACCATGTCTTGGAAAGGAATTTGTCCAAGTAAGCTCAGAGATCTAGTGGTCTGACCACTTATTGCTAAACCATATCCTAAGAGGAGATATTTCTGTGATCTATCAAGATGAGTATTCTTTTAGGAAGCTCTTTTATGTCATCACATGTACAGATGGATCTTGTCCTATATATACCCTTACCAAATGATTCAATTCAGAGAATTGAAAGTTTAAAGGATATGAAATGTAGTCAGTACCTGCAAGTGAACAGTGTGCCCATCCAGAAGTCATTCATCTTTTACTATCCAAGGATGAGGGGGAAGGCACTGCCTCCAAAGATGGCATTCCAGCCAAACTAGGTTACATTCTGCCTCACTCTGCCCTAACTTTGCCTTTTATTCTCCCACCTCCATGCTTTGGATCATATTATTCCCTATGTCTAAAATGTAAATTTATTATGATTACATATTTAGATGTACTTGCTATTTCCTCAGTTGCAATGTAACTTTTTTTGAGAGTAGGGACTATTTTTGTACTTGTATCCCCACTGTCTAGAACAGTGCATATAGATAGAGACTGAACCTGTGATTTCATTAGGTATCAGGAACTCCCAGGAGAAGAAAACTCCTTCAACCAGTACAGATCAGTACCTTCCATGAAACTGATATTCAGAAAGTGGCTTAGAGAGCAAAAAGGTTAAGAGAGTGCTTAGGTTCACACAACTAGGAAGGATCAGAGGTCTAACTTGAACTTGGGCCTTCTTAGCTCTCAGACTACTATACCATGCTCCCTTTTATAGGAACTTCAGTACACTGTAGGTAATGATAAATAGTTATTTATGGATTGATAATTAAATCTTATTCCTTACCCAGTATCCCCATTTCCAAAACACTACTCTTTCTTACTTGAATATTAATACAACTTTTGATATAATATCAAAATAATCAAAATAACAGGACTATATCAATAGTCATTTATTCAAACCCATAAACCCTCACCCCTTCCCCCCAAAAGAATTCCAGCTACAATATTCAGGGAGACCTAAAAAGATAAACTGTAGTATGGCAATAATTAATTTTAAGTTGCCTGGGGAAAAATGGGGAGATTGGAATAGGAAGAATAGTTCTAGATTGATAGGTACATGGAGGTGTATATACAAAGTGGGGGAAGCTGAAAGCTGTCCATATCCAGGGGTTACCTTATCTTCTAAGTCTTCTCATATTATTCCCTTCTAAACATGATATATTCCAGCTAAATTAGATGATACTCTGCCTCACCCTTTCCCCTAAAAATGCCTTTTATTCTTCTGCCTCCATACCTTTGATCATATTGTTCCCTATGTCTAAAATGCTATCCTTTTCCTCATCTAATCTGAATTTCTTTTCATTCTTTAAAGTTTAACTTCAATTTCAATTGTAGGTAGAATGCTTTTCTCTCAGATCTCATGCTGTAGTTTGTTCTACATCTTTTAAATATATTTATCATATATCATTGCATATTATAGTTGTGTGTGTTTGTATCTTAGCCCCCTCCTGGAAAGATAGCCTCGGCGTAAATTCCATGAGGACACTGGCAGTCTCTTATACAAATGTTGTATCTTACTCAAAGTCGAAACAGAGCTCTGCACACAGTAGGCATTTAATAAATGTTTGGTGAATTGATAAGTTAATATGCAAAATGACAACCAAAGAAAAATTTCATCTATTCCCTAATTTTGTCTATATTTTGTCCAATGACTGACAGTCCTAGGAAACAGGTAACTTATAATTCATGTCAGTTCCTGTGAAAATCAGACTAAAGTTATAAAGTCAATCCATGTATGAGATAGTCTTCACATAAGTCAGTTAAATTAATTCAATTCCTTTTTCCATAGATTGTACTCTCTCCATCCTGGCCAAATGTATATTACTGATACAAAAGTAATTGACTGTTGGATGGATTACTGACTGTGGATAGATGGGCACGAGAATGTATGAATACTGTGGGGGAAAAACAACTCCAGGTTTCTATAATTTTGATGACAGTGTCAGCTTTTGATATGATGAACAACTTAATAATATTATTCAAAGGCACTACTAAAATGCATACAGAATCTTGCTCCCGACCTGCTCATAGATTTAGAGGAGTTGCTGATTCTTTTTGAGCAGTTCACTAAGGTTACTTTTTGATAAGTCAAAGAGACAAGATCCAAAGATCTAGGTCCAAGCTTCACCATCTTCATCATCACTACCATCAGTATAATTACTATCTACACAAATCAGTGAACTGTATACTAGCCATGTCAATATTATCCATTGGGATGAGAGAAAAAAATGTATCACATGGCCTCAAGGTGGCCAAGGTGTGACTAGAACTCATGTCCTATTGACTCTTAGCCCAGTGCTCTTTCCACAGCACCATACTGTCACAAAGCTCATAGCAAGAGAGAAGGGAAAATGTCTATTCTGTTAGTCAAACTTTAAAGTAAAACAGAGTACTTAAAAATGAATTTTGTGAAATATAGACTTAGAGCCTTTCATCTTGGCATTTTTCTTTCCACCAAATAAATGACACTGAAGATATAAGACAAACTGGGCTATGTTCTATTCCTTTAAATATGTCCTCCTCATTCAGACTTAAATTCCTATGTTAATGCTATTCCCTCCACTGGCATATCTTCCCTCCCACTTCTTCCAAATATCATCTCCTTTCTGAAGCCTGCCTTTCCTTATCGTTTTAGATGGTATCCTTCCTCCCTGCTCCCAACCCCTAAACTTGGTCTTCTGCCTCTTTGCAGTAAACATATTTCACACAGAGCTTTATATTATTTTATATTCTATTGTCAGAATGTTATCCTGCTACTCCACTGAGAGCTCCATAGGAGCAGAGAACCCATGTCTTCTCTAAACTTGGTAACATCCATTCCAAGCAGCGCTTGCTTGATAAATGTTTGTTGGGTTTGTTAAATTATTGAGAACAGATTCATTTCTATTCAGAAGCAGCTACTTGTTTTGGGAAGTTGTCCATATCCCCTTGGATTGTAAATGGGCTATACATAAAGTTTCAGAGCTCTGGTAAATTGAGAACATGATTAAAAATAAGTCCAGTGTATTTTATACAGAAATACTGATATGAAGTTGAGCTCTTACTCCAAGTCATGTTCCTTTCTACAAGAATACGAAAACAAACAAAAAAAAAATCCTTGGCCCTGTGTCCTGTTGCTGCTTCAGGCCCACCAGGCGTCTGAACCTCATGAGGCAATGCAGCATTTGAGAAGTTTCTTTCAACTTCATTAAAAACAGAATTCCATTATATCCAAGTCTATTCTATGCTAATTCTGCCCTTCATAATTATTCTCATTACAAACAATAACTGTATTCTGCCCCCTTAATATATAAGCTATATGCAATTCCTATAGAAATAGCTCAAATATTGCTTTAAACATGATGCTTGGGGTGATTTACCAGTATTCCTTCAGTCACAAAAGCGCTCAACTAATTAAGACCAGTGATGTTCATTTGGTATTAACCGACACTACAGAACACTGTGAATGTTTTAACCCACCTTATAGTCTCACACTATCGGGTGCTTTAATGGAAACATTGGGCCTTTTCCTTAGCATACATAAATGGACACCACAAGCTTTTCAATTAAATTAGTCTTTTGAGAGAGATGTAGGAGAGCCAAAAAGCTCCTTAAAAATCTGAACTGCTTCATTGCTTCTCATTTGCCAAGGGGAGATGTGTAGTTAAAATGCAATGTTATTTTCTTCCTCTCCTGCTTGGGGAAAAAAAAAAAGTTTCTGATCTTGAACTCGAGGCTAGCTATTTGGGATTTTTTTTTCCTATCATGTACATGCGATTTGCTTTTCTACAGCTATGTAAGGAGGAACATGTTATTATGCATCCAGAATAACTATATATGAATTGTGTTTTAAGTCTGTGGTAGAGGGGGAGGGGTCACAAGCAATCTCAAAAGAATAAAATGAGGCGACAGATAACAGAGAAAAAGAGGACTCCATTTAGATGAATAAAATGTAACCAGAAGGCTTCCCAATGACATACAAAGTATTTTTCATATGTTTCCTCCGCTCATTATCTCTAAAACTTCTGCACTGCTGCAGATTTTCCAATTGTTCAGCCTTTAAAGTACTAAATAACATCAATATGCTAACAATAGGATTAGTTATCCAAGATAGACGGTTATGCTACCAGAATCTTAATTTTACACATTTAAAACAACTGTAGAAGTTGCTTCAGAGTTCCATAGCTGGAGTTCCTGGATGCTTTAAGAAAAGCATTTCCTATCTAGAAAAGCCAGAAGATTGAAACAAGCGACAACTGGCAATTCCTAACAATGACTTTCACGACTTTCAAATTCCTCTGAATTATTGAATCATTTCAGCCAGCTAACCCCCTCAGAAACAAATACTTCAATAGTAATCATCCATTTACATCTCTAATATTTTTTACTTCTATGAGTATGAGTACAGCAAAGATCTGCTTAGAGGATCTGTTACCAATAAACTCACGGTTATTTCCTGACCAATCTGAACCAATTTAAAATCGGCAATTACTGCCGATTAATGGAGAATCACAGATGGCCCTAAATGTTTTTGTCTTCTGTCAGTTTTCGGGTACAACTTGACTTTGTTTCTTAGAGGATTAAGAAGGTTATGATTTGGCCTTATAAACCCTCAATTCTCCCTTCTTTTTTTATCTCAATGAAGAAATATTAGGTTCTGAAATCAAATACTTCTTGAAGTTCCTTCAGCAGTAAGGAAAAGATTGGCAGGAGGAAGAGATGAAATGCAAATGGAACAGAAACAGGGTGTCCTTCCGATCAAGTTCAATCAACTTGCTCTGTTCTAAAACATTCAGGTATTCCCTTGTCCCCAAAAAGATTTTTATTATGTGATTAGAAGAACTAAGGGCCAAAACTTAATAATTTCTCATCAAAGGTCACCTCAAGAAACACAGATTTCAAATATCGAATGGCACTTCTAAAGCCATGACTAAAAATAAAACAACAAACATTTTTAATATAAAAATGATTGCCAGGCAGGAGCTAGTCTTATTTGAATCAGACTACTCATGATGATATAAAGTCAGGGACTGTTGACGGAAAAGATATCCATTATTAAATACGACCTGCGGAAAACCAAACCAAACCAAAAACTTTTTTTTTTTTTTGCCACACAAATTTAAAAAAAAATCCCAACAAACAAAAATCTAATCACAACAGGTTTCTAAAATCATGAAGGAATAAAATAACTTTTGTACTGAATATGTTTTTATACCACTGAAATTTTTTTATAAAAGTCTCCCAATTTGATTGTAATTAAATATGTAATGAAAAAGTACTGCTTCAGGGAAGTGAAGCAAGACACTTTAACTGTTAGTTTAATGCATTTCCAGCTGACTTTGCATCAAATAAAAATGACACCTTGCTTGTGTGTGTGTGTGTGTGTGTGTGTGTGTGTAAGACTAGCTAAAAGGTAGAATTTCTTAGGTAATTTGTTATTAATAAGGAACACCACAGAGAGTCATATTTAATATTTAGAATGAGGAGAATTTCTCTGACCTTTTTTTTCATGGTAGTCCCTAGAAATCAGATACAAAGAAAACTTGATTGAAAAAAAGGTTTATCAGAATTATTTACTTGGCTTATGTGAGACATTGCATACTCAACCTTAACAACTGCCAGACCTACTTTTTTTCCTCTTTTTGCTGACTTTCTAAGTTCAGTCCCAGCAAAGAATCCAATAGATGTATGATTTTTTTACTTGTATCCAATAAAATCTCAGTCTTTATTCCTATCTGTTCCTTTGGAAAAAAGCCACCCCCAGACCCTGGGAGTGGGAGAACAGGGGGTAAGAAGATTAAGTCTATCAAACTCAGGAGTTGCATTATAGGAGAAATTTTTTCAGAGTAGCAGCACTGGGAGAGGAGGAAAGCAACAACCTATATTGGAGGAGTCTGGCAAAGAAGAAATATTCCCGGGGATACCTTTAATGTGTATTATCTTCTTTGAAGTGGGATCCCCAAATTACAGAAAGTAAGAAAAAAGAGAAGTGAAGAAATGGGAAAGGAAGAAAAATTTCAGAAGCAAGCATCCAAAAGAAGGCATTTCTATGAACAACATATTGCCTTCCAAAAACCAGAAAGCCCCCAACCTCCCCAAATTTTTTGGTTTGTTTTTGCTAGGGGGACTCTAGAATACAGTCTTTCTTGTATAAGGACAGTGCCTGAACTCCCTGTCACATGCAATCTGCTGATTAGGGTTAATGTATTGTGTCCTGATATGGCAGATTAAAAATGAAATCAATAAATGACTAAAACAAATGGGCTTTTGAGATGTCCCATTCAATCTAGGTCTTTAAAAATGAGGTGAGATGAAGAAGATGGGAGGGAAGGGACACAGGGCCACTTAACAATCAATTTGAATCCCAAACACTAAGTGGATGGAAGCAAACTTAGTGCATCTTTTAAGTGGAAACCCCCTTATTTGGGAACTGTTCTAATTAATCAGATCAGCCAGGATACTCCCTACTTGTGAGCATCTTAGGTTTTTGAGTCATCTGTAAAAGTCAGAACATGCAGAGGAACTGAAAGGTTCTGAGGCATGAGATATTTAGATGTTTTTTGATGTGACTTGCTTTTCTAGACAATGTTTAAAAAAAAATGATACTGCCAGGGTCAGGGCTCCATTCAGAATCCTATTTACTTGAAACCAGTTTCTATTGGCCAGCAAATAAAAGATGAATGTAATGATCGAATCTCCTCCCTCCTCCACCAACAGCCCTACTATTCCCCTACCTATAATTGCTGATATCACTTCTTTTAGTCCCAGTCTCTTAGATATTAAGACATAGAAAAAGACCTCTCAGGTCATTCAGTGTACCCTAACTGCAGCGTGCAGGATGGTCCCTGCTGAATATGTTTCCATTTAAATAACCTGTGCTATTAAGGTGCAAATTACAACTTTTAAGTAATGATTGCTAATAGTCTAATGTTTACTGCCACACAAGGACATTCATGAAAACAAAATCTGCATTATTCATCTACATATTAAATAAACAAAATAAATGTGAGAGCTATTCATTGCTACTGTAATTTCTTGGGTTATCTGAGAACTAGGGTATAGATAAAGCACCAGTAAATCTCATTAGGGCCAACATATACACATAATACATATACACATGTATGTATATATATATATATATATATACAAACACATATTATCTATATGTATACATGTAGAGACAGACACAGAGAGAGAAAGAGACAGAGGAGAGAGAGAGAGAGAGAAAGAAAGAGAGAGAGAGAGAGAGAGAGAGAGAGAGAGAGAGAGAGAGAGAGAGAGAGAGAGAGAGAGAGATATGGATGAAACTCTAGCAAGGAGGTGAGGCCAGGTTCTCCTTCCTTGGCATTAATACAAAAAATATGATCACTGATGAGAAATAAAATATGTGGTGGTAGGTTTTTTTAAGCAGGGCTAGGTAGGAGAAGAAGGTTTGAATTTTGAGAACTAGTATTTTATACTTAAATACACTTCACATTTTTTGAAATATAAGGATACTGAAATTCCCTTTTTTATTCTTCTTTTCTGCTTTCTCTCACTACGAAACTGGTAGGAAAAAGATAATGATAATATGCAGTGATATTTTCACTTGAAAAATGGGAAACATTTCAGTGGTGACTAAAGAACATAGAATTAAGGATAAGAGGGAAACAATCAAACTTTGGGGGGCTTGTCCCTGCAATTTTTGCCGTATCTTTGAACTTCTGTTATCCCAAGTTATAGAATGATGCAACATCATTGAGAAATGCCAACAGACTAGAGACAAGCACCTTAAGGAAGAGCTGAAAGAGTGGCTAAAGGTAAGGGATTTGGGTATTTCTAAGGAAAATCTTTTTAGGAGAAATCCAAACATCTATTTGATATTGATGTTTTCTGAGGTAAACTAAACTCTTGAACTCTGGTCTCCTGGGAAAATATTACAAATAAATAGTAACATCTTTCCCCCTCAAAATCTCTTATAAGTAGTGTCCTATCCACTCAATTTCAATGCTTACAGTATTAGGAAAATCTGTAGTATATTACTGAAAACTCAGAATTTAAAATTAATGATAACGAGGGATAAAAATGCCTGGCATATTCCTTGAGATGGACTCTTATTTATCATGATCTCTTCTATTCAATCCACTTGTACGGTCTTTCTAATCTTTGTATTTATTCATTACTCAAACTAGAAATTTGCTTTCAAAGTCAGTGCATGGTAGTAATTATTTACAGTTGTGCACACTATGGTGCGGTGACAAAAGCAGACATTTCCAGACTTTTTAGATCTCACCATTTCTTCCTTTCCTTGGATATTAACTAGCCAAAGAATCTCAAAGTGGCCAAGTTTTCTTATGTGAAGCTGCCTCAGCTAAAACAGAGGAAGGCATTGATGTACTTGAATGTGTGGAAGGAAAACTATGTGGAAAATATCTGCTTTATTAAATATAACCAATAAACAACTAATAAGAGGCCTTGCCATCTCCTTGATGCCCGTTTCCTTTTCAGCTTGATAGCTTATAGGCAGGCGAGAGGCCTCCTAGCCCCTAATCAAAAAAATAAAAACAAAAAGTAAAGCCCCAAATACTACATACAAAAATGAAAACTCAAGGCAGGCCAGGAAGCTAAAGCCATAGCCATAACTTTTAAACAGGGAAAACTAGTATAAATGGATTAACCAGTGCAATAAAAACTAGCTTAATAAAGAGAATATAATTTAAATAATGCAATATAAGATTACATATATTCAATACACCTGAAGCCTCATTGATCAGAGGATAATCAAACTAACACAATTCTGAGCAATGCACTTTTTGTAATGAGCTTACTGACTGAGACATGTCCAGTCATTCTGGTAATTTAAATCATTGCCTAGTTGTTGAGGGCCTTTACCGGAACAACAAGAAAAACAGAGTAATTTTCAGGGCAACCTCACTTCTTGCTGGACCGCAGCCCAGGGTTCTCTTATGGGACAACAATAAGGATGTTATCTATAATAATCTAGCTACACTCATTCTTCTATGAAAATCTATGTGACTCTTCCCTGGTACAGACCAGTCACTGTGCTTACTCTAACTTTGAAAGATTGGAAATCTGAGTTTAAAAGCAAAAGTGAATCAAAATGTAGGGAAAAAATGAAAGAGAAATTATGTTTAAGAAATCATCAGATATAACTAACGATGGGGGGGAAATCCCATATGATGTTTGTCTGTCTGTACCTAATATCCCATAGACACAGACACAGACACACACACACACACAAACATAAACAAAACCCACTCCACAATCCAAACTACTCTATAGAAAAGTTCCAAATATATTCAGATTTCCCAAATATATTCAATTTTTTAAATGCCCAGCTACCTTATTCTTAGGCAAATAACATTAAAACAACAACAACAAAACAAACCGGGGAGTAAATGCTTTAAAAGATGTTTCTCTGTAACTCCAACTAGCCTTTGCCATGCAGAAAATCAGGTACCTACCCTTTCCTAGAGGGCCAGTCTGGCAATTCTATGCTAAAATGAGATTCTGAGAGAAGAGGAAATTACTGATACTTTTGATCTGGTTATCTAAAACCCTAACACTCACCCACCCCACAATTTGTTATCTACCTTTAGTTTTGCCCCAAGCACTTTTCAAACTTTAGTAAAGTATATCACTGAACTTGCTCTTATGCTTTGCTCCAGATTATAATGGAATAAAACTAGTGATAGATTTACTGGAAGAAGACTTGGCTGATGATCCCTAAAATCAAGGGAGGAAAAAAAGAAACAACCTTAAGCTTTTCTTTAAAGCACTGATCCAACTAAGGACACAAAGAAATTAAAAAAAAAAAAAAAAAACGCCCACATTAAAAGCCAAACAAGATAATAATTGTGCGTCTGGCTAAGAGAATCTAGAGGGCAAGCCTTGCGTCACTGGCACTTGAGTTACCATGGTGAGTGATTTATTGATATATATCAAGAATGAATAGATCAAAGGCAGCAAGATGACAGGTGATCAATCAAATGTCAAATCAAAGCTGGCAATCAACTGGAAAGCTGACTTTTCAGTGGGTGGGTCTGGCAGGAGAAAAATGAACTTTCATATTGCACTTCCCAGAAACAAAACCCCAGTATACTATTTAAAAAAAAAGGCAATTAAGCAATCTAAAAAGAAAACTCTTAAAAGGCTTTTTTGCACTGGCCCATTAACCTATTACTATCTTTTTTGTTGTTGTTGTTTTTGACGGGGGGGGGGGGGGGGGGAGGAGGAAGGGAGAAGAGGAAAAAGGGCAAGGAAGTAGCAATACAAAAATACATATAAAGTTAAAAACTCTTTTCTGTGCTCCTATACATTGCATTTTCCGATGGGATTTTTTTTTTCTTTAAAGGACGAGTGGGATGGGGGTGGGGGTAAGCGGTGGGGATGAGATTCGAAAATACAGATTCTTTCAAAACGCACTTTGATTGTTCATTCGGTTTCCTGTTGCAGCTTTCACTAGGACTGATCAAAAGCTGAACTCCCTCAGCTCATCCCATGCCAGTCCCAGCCTTCCTTAGCTCAGGCACAACCTCACACTTCCCAGAACCAAAAAGGGGTTAAAGGAAAGCTGACCCAGGAAGCGACACAATGACATCTCAAAAACCAAAGTATACAGACTGTGTATAAGGGAAAGACTACTTAAGGGTGTCCCCAAATCTTACGCACTACAACCACGGAGAAGCAAGAGGCAGGAAGGAAAGAAATGGGAAGAAAGTTAGGGGTGGGAGATAGCTGGGGGGTGGGGGGAGGGAGGATGGAGAAGGTGGAGAGAAAAAGTTTAAGGAGGGAAGCACCGTGGGATTCCCCAAAGCTGGAGAGTTGTCCGGGCACCGGGAAGGGGACAGGGTTTAGAATGCCAAACCAGGGAGTCAGTTTCCTTCCTCCTTTCCCAGAAGGGGAGAAGAAGATGAGACAGACTTGTTCGCTCGCTCCCAGCAAGTTGGATAGAAGGGGGTGGCAGGGAGGGCGGAGAAGGTGGGGGGGGGAGAAGGGGGGTGATGAACAGGGAGCAAAAAGCCCAGAAAAGCAGGGGTGCTCGTCTCGTAGGGAGGAGGGGGGCGCGGGGGAGGAAGGAAGGGAAGGAGGGAGCTGCAGCCCCAGCCTGTAAGTGCCGAGAGAGAGAGCTTCGGCTTACCTGCCGCCCGCTTCGGTGCCTGCTGTTTCCTCCTCGGCATCGCTCTACTTTCTCCAATCTCACTTCTGTCCCCAGACCCGAGAAGCAGCTCGGGGGGTGCTCGCTTGTCTCGTCTGTCTCTGTCTCTCCCCCTCTGTCTCTGTCTCTCTCACACTGAGCGTCCCCCCTCCACTAAGGGCTTAAGGGGAAAAAAACCGGGGGAGGGGAAGCCCCAACAAAACAAAACAAAACAAAAAAACCTGTCTCGTGTTGACAATGTCGGGTTGTTGGTTGCTGATGATGTTGTTGGTCCTTTTTTTTTTTTTTTTTTTTTGGTCTGTTTTTTGGTTTTGTTTGGGGGGGGCAGTGACTGTTGAGACACTTGATTTCTTTATTAAACATCCAAGACCAGGATCAGATGGCAGGAACTGTGCCGCACACACGCACCACACGCACTCACACGCGGAAAGATAAGGCGAAAGGTAGTAGGTTTTTTCTTTTTCTTCCTCTTCTTCTTCCTCCTTTTTCCCTCCTCCTCCTCCTCCTCCTCCACCACCACCACCACCTCCTCCTCCTCCTCCTCCTCCACCTCCTCCTCCTCCACCTCCTCCTCCACCTCCTCCTCCTTCTCCTTCTCCTCCTCCTTCTCCTCCTCCTCTTCCTCCTCCTCCTCCTCCTCTTCCTCCTCCTCTTCCTCCTCCTCCTCCTCCTCCTCCTCCTCCTCCTCGCAGATCTCTATGGCGGACTTGTGCGGGGGGAGAGAGATCGCGGTAGGTTTGGTGCTGCTGTCAGATGCCAGCCTGTGAGTGATATGGGAGAGGACAAGAGCGGGTTTGGAAGGCAGGAAATCTGGAATTCACACACACACACACACACACACACACACACACACACACACACACACACACTCTCTCTCTCTCTCTCTCTCTCTCTCTCACACACACATACACACACACACACTCAGGCGCGCACACACTCCCTCTCACGCTCTCACACACACATACATATATACACACGCGCGCGCACACACTTTCACACACACATACACACACTCACACATACACACACACATCCTCACATATGCACACACAGGCAGGGCGAGGCGATGCCAGCAAACATCGATCCACTGAACAAACTGAACATTAACAAACTCCTCCTCCTCCCCGCGACCTGATGACAGGGAGAAATTTACTCCCCAGCAGCAGATAGAAAGGCAGAGGGAGTTTATTAAAGAGACAGCGTCCTGCTGAGGGGAGAAGAGGAGTGGGGAAGGAGGGGAAGGCAGATTAGTATGCGGGCCCCGAGAGGCGGTTCTATTGCTCCTCTCTGGACCCCTCCCCATCTTTCAGAGGCATGCCCACTTTGAGTTCCGGGCACCCTGGTCTGGGGGTGTCCTTACTTAGATAAGCGCTTTAAAGAAAACCTGGAGAAGATCAGCATTAAGAAGGTGAAAAGTGAGGTCAAGTGAGAGAGTGGATGCAAATGGCATTCTTTCTACCATCATTCTAGTTGAGGAAGTTAGATTTGCTCAACTCCATCAATAAGCGGAGGAATTTGGAAGAATCACCTTCTATTCTATAATAGACGGTGAACTTTTCCCTGTTAACTTCCCTTTTCTCCCAATCTGGGCTTCATTCTCACCCTTATCCCAATCTATTCCACTAACCTGATCATCTAGCTTCTGACTTAAAAACCTTTACTCCACCCTCTCTCTCTCTCTCTTTTTTATTCTGCAAATATTTCCTTAACTTTTATTCTTTCAACCCTATATTCAACTTTCTTAACATTCATTATGTTCATACTGTGTGCAGAGCCTCCTGTACCTCTCTTTGCATACATGATCACATCCCATCATGACAGACTTCAAGGGATTGTCTAAGAATTCTCTTTGATCAAATAATATATGGGTCACTGATTAGGGTTTAGAAACTTTGTGTGTAGAGTTGTTTGCTTTTTTTGTTGTTCCACCATGTACTACCTTGTAAGGATCCTTACAGTTTTAATGGGTTTTGGTCTGTACCCTTTCCTTTGCCCCACCATCCCTCCCTGCCAACCTCTCCCCTCCACCCCATACACAATCTACTAACCTATGGTTGATCAGAGAGTACTGAACAATTAACAACCTTATTGCAGCTTTTATTAGAACTGGCTCTTTTTTCTTTTTTAAATTGGGAGGAACTGTTAGAAATAAATTTTACTTTTTTTCCCTCATATTGGCTGGCTACATTGACATTGCTTGCAAAATGCCTTACAGTAATTTCAACAAGTCTATGAGGGAGATAAATACCATTTCCCCCTTTTATAGGAATAGTGCAGAGAGGTTAAATAGTTTGATCTGAGTCATAAAGCAGCCCACTTACCTTTCCCTTGCCCTTAAAACTTTTTTTCCTTATTTGCAATACTTGGAACATGGGGAACAAATAAAACCTAAAATCCGCAGAATCCTTGCTGAATTGAAGTAGGGAAAGCAAGAATTTGAGCCTAACTTAGTTTATGTTGATGAAATGGCATCTAGAAGAATGAGAACTTATGCATGTCTTTGTCACTTCCCTATCTTTTATTTCACTATTTTCAGAATTTGGATGCCAGTTATATGAATAAATAGATAGTAAGAAAGGCTATCCACTTTCACAGCTTCAGCAGTTTCTAAGTATTTTCCCCAGAACTCTCAGCTTTTCTCTGTAAGTTCCTCCACTAGTCATAGCTCGGAGTTCCTAGTGTCTCCGGAGACTGGAGAATTCCCGGGGAGCCCTCCTAGTAACCGCTCTGTATTCCCTGCTAGAAAACTAACAAAGTGATAGCCAAGGTACTAATAATTATCTAGAACAAGAAGTCAAAATCTCAAGATCATAAGAGAGGTAAAAATGATGCAAGTTTTCAGCTGCTCCAAGCCTGGGGCATAGCCTTACATTTGCTAACAAAGATTTTATTGGATTATAGGGTAAGAGAGAGAGCTTACAGTTAGACAGCATGGTATGCGGAAGAAGCATTGAACCTGGAATATAGTGAGACTCGGGTTTGATTTATAGTACTGAAATTTGCTGGTTTTGTGACTTAAATTACTTAACTTCTTTGAGACTCAGTTTCCTCATATGCAATACAAAAATAATACCTATAGATTCTACCTCTCACCAACAACCTCAGGGTTGAATTAATATGTGCCAAATGTTTTACAAATCATAAAGTACACTAAAGTTCTTCTAAGAGATGGCTCTCTGGAATTCTATCTTTAACCTACTCAATCTGTGATGAATTTTTGTTTCAAGACATTGAAGAATTAGATAGATGAACTAGGTAAATTGATTGACATACTTATCCTTCACCAACGTTTTAGCAGTTGCCTATTGGACATTTCAAACTCAAACTCAACACTGTTGCTTTTCCCCTAAAATTCACCTCTTTTCTAAAACTCTATTCCTACAACATCTCTCACATTTAATACATTATCTCTATCCAAACAGCCAAAATCTTAGTTCAGGATTTTATCACCTCCCATCCAAATAATTACAATGTTTTCTTAATTGGCTTTCTTGTCTCAGATCACTTCTGACTTCAATCCATCTTCAACCAGAGCTACTAATAGTATTTTCTTTAGGCACATACTACCCTACACCATAAGGTCTAGTGGCTCCCTGTCCTTTCAAGGATCAGATATAAAGATATGCTTTGCTTTTAAAATTCTTCCTGATTTGACCCCGCCTATCTTTTTGAACTCTTACACATCATTTTTTTTTTTGTCTTCACAAGGTACCCCATCTTCTGTCCCTGGGATTTTGTGCTGGCTATCCAAACATCGGCATGTCTGGTGTATACTTCCTCCTCAATTCTGTCATTCTTCAACATATAGCACAAACTTCATCTTCTAAGCAAAGCCTTTCTTGATTGCATCAACTGCTGGTGCCCTTCCTTCTGAATTACCTTGGATTTCATCATTTTTCTCTCCTTTCTTTTTTTTAATGGGTAGCTAGGTACTAGTAAATAGAATATTGGTTCTGAAGTCAGAGAGATTTGAGTTCAAATCTGGCACCAGATACTTACTATGTGATCCTGAGTATGTCAGTTAACCCCTTTTGCCTCAGTTTCTTCCTCTATAAAATGAGCTAAAGACAAAAAAATGACAAATAACTCCAGTATCTTTGCCAAGAAAACCCCACATGCAATCATGAAGTATTGGATGTGCTTGAAATGGCTTGACAACAACAAAAATGTTCCAAATAACACAACAGACAAGATAGAAAGACACAAGGAAAATTGATCTACTCTTAAGAAGCTTACATTCTATGTAATCTAGCATTTAGCAGCCTTTTATAATATGTTGTCATGGTAGAAATAATACTGGACTTGGAATAAGAGGACTTGAATTTAAATTTCAGTTCCTGTACTTACTTGCAGTGTGAACTTAGGCAAATCAAATTCATCTCTCTGAGCATCAGTTTTCTTATTTGGAAAATGGGTATAATACTATTTGGGCCATCTGTCTCAAAGGGTTGTGAGGCAAGCCCACTAAGCAATATGTGAATATGAACCAAGAGGGATCGTAGAGTAGAGGAGAAAGAGCTAGACTCAGAGCTAGAAAGACCTGAGTTTGAGCACAGTCTTTATCAAAAGACTACTATGAGATGCTGAATGAGTCACATAACATCTCACTATATCAGTCAGCTCCTTAAGAATATAAAGTGCTGGGTCAGCTAGATAGTACAGTGGATAGAGCACCAGCCCTGAAGTCAGGAGGACTTGAATTCAAATCTGGTCTCAGACACTTGATACTTCCTAACTGTGTGACCCTGGGCACTTAACACCAATTGCCTCAGCAAAAAAGAAGGAAAGAAAGAAAGATATATGGATAGTGCAAAGAAAGAGCTCCCTACACTGAAGAAATCATAGGTTCATTTTTTTAAAGCACCTCTTCTACCAGCTCTGAATTTAGGAGAGTTTGATTTCAAATCCAGCCTCAGATACTTAGGCAGCTGTGTGATCCTGGGCAAGTCACTTAACCCCATTGCCTCCAAACAAACAAGCCACCTATTCTATGCAGAGCACTATGCTATCTATTGGGAGGAGAAAAAAGAAAATTCAATAATTGTTCCTATACTCTTAGAATTTACAATGGTATACAAATAAGTGATGATATATGGTAATATGCACCACCATATAAATATATTGAGAAAGAGCTGGAAGTAGCCAGTAGGAAGCTGGACTTAAGAGTCAGGTTCAAGTCTCACCTCTCAAAAAATTGCCTTGGGATCCAGGGCAAATCTCTGAGTGAGTTTAATATTCTTTAATACTCTGAGTTGCAATGTAGTGGCTGACACTGCTGAAGTCACAAATCTGACACTGCCCCCACCAAAGATTGATAATGATGTTGCTGAATAGGATGGAAGAGAAGCACAAGAGGTACAAACTTCTTTGCCAGGTGATAAGAAGGAAAGGTTAATTTCCAACTTATATGATAAGAAAAAGTTTCAGTGAGGAAATGATACTTGAACTGCACCTTGAAGGATTGGTAAATGAAAATGATACTTCAAGTACAGAAAAGTACTTGAGAAGGAAGGGGAAAGGACATCCTACTATGTGCATTTGTGGCCCAGTTTGACAGGAGCACATATGGAAGGGACATAACCAGTTTTTGAAGGACCTTGATGGCAGGCAAATGAATTTGGTTTTAGAATATTTGACAGGCAATAGTGAATCACTGGAGAGTTTTGCGCAAAAGAACTCAATTAGATCTGGGACAAAGGGATATTTGAATCTGAAGCAGGATATTGGTTAGTTGGGTGAGGATTTGGTGAGTACATAATTGTGGAGTCATGATTTTAAGGAGGTGAGAGCCATGGGTTGGTGGAAGCAGAAATGAGAGGAAAATTAGCAGAGGAGAGAAGATGGACATAGTAGTACATAGGTTGAAATTATAAATATATATGTATATGTGTGTGAATACATATATAAATTATATATGTATATATGCATGAATACATATATAAATTATAAATGTATATGTATATGTATGTGAATACTTATATAAATTATAAATGTATATGTGTGTGAATACTTATATAAATTTCCTCAAGCCTTTCCCCACTCAAGTCCATTCTACATTAGTTGCCATTTGATTTTAAAAGAAACATATTTATATACATACATACAGCTAATATAGGTATTGTATATTATATATATATACAATTGCTGCCATTTTATATACATATTATGCTATCTATATATAATACACTATCTATATACAATATAGTATATATACCTTAGGCATTATGACATGGTAGAAAGAATATAGGTCCCATTGTTATGAAAACTGAATTGAAGTTAAGGCTTGCCACAGAAGCCCATTTTTTAGGGCAAGTCATTTTATCACCTACAAGCTGGCTTTCTCCATTTGTAAATGAAATATTGGATTATATCGGAATTTTTAATTTGCTGTGCACAAAATTGTTTATTTAAAAATCTTTTGATAACTGTATTTTAGTTTATAATGTTTTGCATTTTATTTTATGTATTTTAAAGGATCATTTTGAAGAGGGTTCCCTAGACTTTGTCAGAACGTCAAAGGAGGCTCTGCCACAGAAAAGGTTAAGAATCTTTAGACTAGATGGTCTTTGAGGTAGTATTCTTGTAGTACCAGCATTGCACAATTCTAAGTAGAGGCATTTTGAAGAGTGTGTTGCTTCCCTCCCTCAAGCAGCAAGTTTGGCAAGGCCAATTAATTCACTTATAGTTCAACAAATCTAGTCCATTGCCTTGGGGTTTCTTAACTTACTCTGATGCCAGGGAGAGCACATCTCCCTCCACTTGGTAGAAATTTGCTGCCTGAAGACAGCAGGGGATTACCACAGTAAGTATTGGGGTAGTTTGGAGCATAATGCTAGATTATTGTTAAGGAAGAAATTCTCCTGAAGGCATTCAGCAATAGTTCTTCGTATAATTTTGGTTTTTTGGTAAAATTTCTTAGAGGTAATTAATCACTATTTATATTTCAAATGCTGGAAAGATGTGAGAAATAGAAGCTGGTGGTAATAATACAGAACACATTTTCCCTTAGAGATGGCTGCTTATAACATGTGACAGTGTTATGCTGCTACATAAGAATTGAGACCAACTTGCTCCTTCGATAATCCATTGCTCAACTTCATTAACCACAGGAAGACATTAAGTGAATGTAAGGACTGGAACAGAGCTGGAAACCATATGTTCATCAGCCTTTAAGCTACAGGCCCATGTTATATTTTCTGCCACATCAACTGTGCATCAGGTTTTATTTCCTGAACTCATTAGAAGTGTAGGTCCAAAGGTGAACCTCAACTTTCCAGAAGCAAATAGGATATGATATAATTTGCTCTAAGAACACCTTTCAGCATCATGGAGAGCATAAGTCTTATCTATTATGATTAAGCATTAAGAATCCAATTGTCTTTAAGAATTTTGTGAGATCCTCTCCTGCTTACTATGATTATGCCAATATGACTTATTCTGAGGATTGCCCTCTGGCATGAATATAGCTTGCTTTTCCTTTTGGCTATTGTCCAAGCAGCATCCACCCCTATCCCACTCCCATCTCTGCTCAATGAACTATAAAATATCCAAAACCCAAATTAAATGGGTTAATTAAATGAA
>JAJPUD010005061.1:114384-171660 GCA_023553655.1 Myrmecobius fasciatus | reverse complement strand
TAAAAAAGAGTAGTAAAAGATAGACCTACCAAATATATTGGAGGCAGATTGTGAAAAGCCTTGAATAACAGACTAAAGCATTTCTAATTAGTGTAGCCATTGACAGTATTTTGGGGCAGAGTGATCAGATCTACTCTTTAGGATCATTAATTGGCAGTGATGTATAATGATTCATTGGAGAGGGGAAAGGCTAGAAATGTCCAGGTTAGGAAGCTGTTTCAATAGATGAGGCAAGAAATAACTAGTGCCTAAACTTGAAATATGCAGATGGGAAATGACAAGGACCTAAGAAAATGCTCTGGAGATTAAATTGACAGGATTGGAAATGTGTGGAGAGATTAGAGAAGGGAGGAAAAGATGATTCTGAGATTCTGAAGAATTGTACCAATTCCAGGAACAGGAATAAGGAAATCCCCTAGCATTTGATTCTTTGTCTCTTCTGCCTTTTTAAAAAATTTCTCCACTAGATTCTAACTCCTCAAGGAGAAAGATTGTGCCTTATATTAACCTTGTTTCTTTCCCAGAGCCTCATATTCTGTGCACAGTAGGTATCTGGAAGTTCTTATTGAATTGGAAAAGACCTACTAGAACTTCTCTGATATACCTTAAAGAATACTGCTAGAAGGGACCATTTTAGCTATCATGTTAAAATGCCTGCTGTAGTATATTAGATTTCATTTTTGACACTTTGCTCACTAGAAGTTTTTCAGCTTCCAACTTGCTTTTGTGCCAGCCTCTGGTCTCAGCCCCAGTTATACATTTCTAGCTGCTTACAAGACAGTTGAACATCCTCTACCCCAGCACCTCGAACTCAAATTTCCCTTCAAACTGCTTCTTATGCCTCACTTTACTTTTCTGTTAATAGCCCTACTCTATGTTAGTTGACAAAAATGAGGCAGTTTCTGGCCTAAAGGAATTTATATTTTGTTGTGGAAAAAGGACATGCTCACAGATGAGTAAATACTGCTTATAAGCCAAATAAACAGTAATTGTGGATGAAATGGTATTGACATCTAGGGGAATCAGGATAGGCTTCATGAAAGAGTTGATACTTGGAGCTCAGAAGTCCAAAAGGCAGTGGTTAGGAGGAATAACATACAGGCATAGGGGAAAACAAAAAGCACACACACAGCAAAAAAGACAAGGCTGGTGGGTGAGGAAGAGTGTATAATCAACCTAGGAAGATGGATTGGATGCAGATTCTGAAAGGAGTTAGTTTCCCTCTATTTTAATGTCAATAAAGATATGGCTAACACTGCTCTTCAAGATCATCAGTATCGTAGCTGTGCAGAGAATGAATTGGAAAGGAGAGAGTCTGGATACAGAGATACCATTTAGGAGGTTATTCAGATTGTCCTAGTAAAAGGATGAGATATTGAATTAAGGTAGTTGTGTTAGAGAAGATGTGTGCAGGAAATGTTAAAGAGATAGAATGGATAGTTAATTGTACATACAGGGAATGAAGGAAAGTGAAATTTGAGGGTGTCTCTTTGGCAGTAAATCTAGACAGTTAAAAATGTGATGTTTCCTCAGTGAAATTAAGAAAGTTAAAAAGAGCTGAGTGCATGCATTTTGAATAATGATCACTTACAAGTTATCCAAATTAGAGGTTACTTTATGGATGTGTTTAGTAGTATTTAGTAGTATATTTTATCATATATCAGATAGAAATTAACTAAGTATTTACATTTTGAAATTTAAAAAAGATTGAATGTAGTATTTTAAGGATAAAAGCAGACCTTTCTAACATATCTTGGTTGAAAATTGGATTTATTAGTAGCCAAGATGGCATGTAAAGACAGGGACTTACATGAACTCTCCCCAATTCCCCTCCAAACAATTTAAAAATAATTTCTCAAGATGAATTCTGAAGAGGCAGAATTAACAAAAGGATAGGATAAAACAATTTTCCAGTTGAAGGTAACTTAGAAGGTTAGCAGGAAAGTTCTGTCTTACTGGGGTAAGATTGGAATCTAGCACAAGCTACATTCCAGTAAGCCAGTTGCTAGGCCTTGGGGTGACTGAATTGGTCTTAGTAAGGAGACTAGACAATTGGTCAGAAGATTTTAGGAGACCCTTTGTTGGCATTGGGTATAGGACTCTGTCACATTAACCATATGCTCTTCTGGATCACAAAACCAGGGAAAGGAACAGCACTAGCAAGAGGGGTGGGGGACTCTGATAAGAGTGCTTGTGGTTGCTCCAGACCTAAAGCAAAGGCTAGGAAACTGATTATATCTCTCTTTAATCCTTCCACCTTGAAAGAAAAAAACTTACAGATTCCCAAAACTAGCTCTAAAAACGGCAGCATGAAAAACCTGAAGCTTTTCATCCCAAAGACAGAGTCCAGTTGTAATATACAGTGAAGATATATGCTGGGAAAAAGAGCAAACTACAGAAAACGAGCCTGACTAAAGAAATCCATGTCCACAGGGAAAATCAAAATACAAACTCAAAAGAATACAACAGTGTTAAAAGAGCCACATGCTAAGTCACAAATGAAAATGTGAATTAGCCTTAGGCTCAAAAAGAATTCCTGGAAGAGCTCAAATAGGGTTTTAAAAATAAAAGGGGTAGAGGAAAAATTAGGAAAAGAAATAAGAGTAATGCAAGAAAATAATGGAAAAAATTCAGCAGTTCAGAAAAGCACACACATGCATGCACATACACACAATTGAAAAAAATAATCTCTTAAACAAAATAGGCCAAATTGTAAAAGAGCCACAAAAACCCACTGAAGAATAGAACTTTTTTAAAAAGCAGAATTGAGCAAATGAAAGCCAATGACTCCACATGACATGAAAAAGCAGTTCAGAATCAAAAGAATGGGGGAGGGGGGAGGGAGAAGGAAACATGAATACTTCATTGAAAAAACAACTGACCTGGAAAATAGATCAAAGAGAGATTGAAAGCCATGATCAAAAAAGGAAAGTAGACATTATCGATGAAAACTACTCTGATACCAGAGAACCAGAGGGTAAAACAGAAATGGAAAGAACCACCAATCACTTCCTGAAAGAAATCCCCAGATGAAAACTCCCAGGAATATTATAGTCAAATTCAACAGCTCCCAAGCCAAAGAAAATATTGTAGTAACCAGAAAAAAGAATTTTAAAATACTGTGGAGCCAGTCAGGATAACACAAGATTTAGCAGCTGCTTTACTAATGAATCAGAGGACTTGGAATATGATTTTCTAGAGAGTAAGGAGCTAGGATTACAATTAAAAAAAAACTATCCAGCAACACTGAGTATAAGCCTTCTAGGGGGAAAGTAAATATTTAATGAAAGAGAACTTTCAAGTATTCCTTTTGAAAAGATCAGAAGTGAATAGAAAATTTGACTTTCAAATATAAGATTTAGGAGAACCACTGTAAATGGGAAAGGGAAATACTTCACAACAATGAGACATCATACCCAAATTTGGTAGATGCAGACAAAGCGGTACTTAGGGGAAATTTTACATATAAACACATCAATAAAAACAAGAGAAAGCAGATCAATGAACTGGATATGGAAAAAAAAAAAAGAAAGAAAGAAAGAAAGAAAAAAGAACAAATTAAAAATCCCAAACACCAAATTGAAAATTCTGAAAACCAAAGAAGAGAAGCAACAAATAAAATAGACAAACCATTGGTTAATTTGATTTTTTAAAACAACAAATTGTAAATATCAAAAATGAAAAGATTAAATTCAATAAAATAAAACAAGCTGTTTTGCCCTTTATGGCAGTAAAACTAACGGCCTCTGAGTGAAATGGATAAATATTTACAAAAATATAAATTGGCCAGTTAACAGAAGAGGAAATAGAATACTTGAGTACCCTTAGCTTAGAAAAAGAAATTGACCAAGCCATAAATGAGTTCTGTAAGGATAACTCCTTAGGGCCAAGTGGATTCACGGGTAAATTCTATCAAACACTTAGAGAACAATTATATCAATACTCTATAAACTGTTTGGAAAAATAGGCAATGAAGGAATCTTACTCAGTTCTTTTTATGACAAAAATATGGAGCTGATACATAAACCAAGAATTGGAAGGGGAAAAAAAAAAAGACAGAAAACTGTAGACCAATTTCCCTAATGAGTATCAATGGAAACATTTTTGTCATTCTTTTTTTAAAAAACTGATTACTTGGGGCAGCTAGGTGGCATAGTAGATAGAGTACCAGCCCTGAAGTCAGGAAGATTTGAGATCAAATATGACCTCAGACACTTAACACTTCCTAGCTGTGTGACCTTGGGCAAGTCACTTAACCCCAATTGCCTCAGCAAAAAAGCAAAAAAAACTACACACAAAAAAAACCCGATTACTTAATAGTATTTTTTCTCCTAATTTCATTTAAAGATAATTTTAACATTCAAAATAGTTGGAGAGAAATTTGGAACTATGGCCAAAAGATTATAAAACTGTGTATACCCTTTGACCCATTCTAATACTACTATTAGGTCTGTATTCCAATAGATTTTTTAAAAAATAAAGGAAAAGAAAGGATATATGTATTACAAAAATATTTATGGCAGCTCTTTTTGTGGTGGCTTTTAAGTGATGAAAGCATCATTTTATAATATATAAATAAATTTATTTTTCTTAGGTTTGTATTTGTATTTTCTTTCATAGTTTGACTAATATGGAAGTAATGTTTTAAATGGCTGCAAGTGTATAACCCATATCACATTGCTTGCTTTTTCAATGAGAGGAGGGGAGCAGAAGAATTTGGATCTCAGTTTAAAAAAAAAGTGTTAAAAATTGTTTTTTATATGTAATTGGAAAAGAAATTTTAAAAGAAAGAATATAATTAACTGGTTGGTATAATTTAGTTTGTATATTCCATTATATTTAGTATCTATTAAATGTAATATATTAGAAATCAGAGAGATTTCTACACAGTAGTGACATTATATAAATGATTTTATTATCTTAACTTGGCATTTCAGGCATTTGTAGGCCAGCTATATATACTCAGTTGGAGGGGCTGGACATGTTAGTACTTTGTGCTTGGCACATTCTTTGTGGAAACACCCTAAAATGAATATTGATAACTGCTCTTCAGTTGAGTCTTACAAAGTTGACTTAAACCCACTGTGGTTGTGACCCCAATAAGGTCTTAGAAATGAATGAGAGTGTGGCAAAATTCAGTAAATGTTTAATTTTTATACCTATATAAAGGTTATATAAAAATTTCTTGAGCAAAAAGGAGTCACAAGTGGAAAAGGTTTAAGAAGTTCTGGTCTGTAGCACCAGGAGGTTACTAGTGATTTGCACATCATCTAACAGCTATTATATGTCAGTGGAGAACTTGAACCCATTAATCCTGACTAAAAGGCTGGCTTTAGTCACTTTACTAAGGAAAACAAAATACTTCCCACGCTCTACCTCTTACTGTATTTTCTGTAACAGAGAGTTTGATGACAGAAGCAAAGCTCTGTTAAGTTTGAATAAAAAGCAATAATACCCTTTTACTCTCTAACAGACTTTAGAGCAGCCAGGTGGCACCATCAGGAATCAGGAACACTACTGGAGTCAAATTAGGCCTATGATACTGAGTACGTCATTTAATCTCTGGCTCTCAAATCCTCAACTGTGAAATGAGGACTACTTTTGCAGGGTTGTTGTGAGGATAATATTTGTAAAAAACATTTAGCACAAATTCTTAAAGATAACATGTATAATACAATGTTGTGAATAAATTTACAAATATGAGTAAAGATTGCTCAGATATATAGATTTGTGCCCTTTTTAATAACGACTACAAATTATAACAAATAGTATGACTTACTTTAAATAGTGAATTAGCTAATCAAGCCCTTATTAGGTACCTGACATGTACTAGGCTCTGTGTATTTAGACAAAAGTAGTATTACTGTACTGGCATTTCTCATGGAGTTATTACCTCTTTCATATGATCATGTCTGTCTCTTAGATTTCTTTTAGGCATTTGCATTTGGTTTCTATGGTATAACTGATTGTGGGGTTTATTATAATATATATATATATATTTTTTTTTTTTGTGGTCCCTCACTGGATGGAGAAACTTAATTTAAATGATCTTTTCTACTTGTGTGATCTATGAATCTCATGAAATCTGTCTTCTTTTTGTATTTTTCCTTTGTACAAAATAGCACAATTTTCTTGCCTCAATTTGTTTCCAATCCCATCTCATATATTTGTGTATGTGAGCAGTGAATAGTTGTAATATAAAGACATGTCAAAATTTTAAGCATTATTACATTTCTAAAATGGTATAAAGTGATGTTTGTGTGTAAGGGCACTGTGATGCATAATGATGAAAACAATACAGTTATAATGATTATGCAGAGGGAAATAAGTCATTAATTCATTCAGCCACTTAGAAATCAGTCAAGTATAATCATCTTGTGACATTCACTGAAATAGAAAATCAAAGGAGCTATTTTCATGAACAAATACTTATTAAGTACCCACTGTGTAATCTGGCACTGTTACTAGCCATTTTTATTTAGGAAAATTAGATCACAGAGTAAATTAATACTATTCTTTTTCACTTCTTTCTTAAGTTTACTATTTATATTACCCATAGGGATTAGACTAAAGAAAAGAATGAACTCATTAAAAGAATATGGAACATAAATCCTATCTGTCTCAAGTCTCTCTCATGTAGTAAGTAGAGTATGTAGTAAGTAGAGATTGAACCAGAAAACCTGGGTTCAAGTTTTACTTTTGATAAATATTGACTGTATGACCCTAACACAAATTACTTCTTTGTACCCAGTTCTTTAAGACTGAAAATTGCTAATGTTTGATAATAAACTCAAAGGCCCCAGCTTCTGGGATAAGTACTCATTATTTGACAAAAACTGCTGGGAAAATTGGAAACTAGTGTGGAAGAAATTAGGGCTTGACCCACATCTAACACCACATACCAAGATAAGATCTAAATGGGTTCATGATCTGGATATAAAAGTGATATTATAAGTAAATTAGAGGAATGTAATATAGTTTCCCTCTCAGACCTATGAAGATGGAATAATTTTATGTCCAAAGAAGAACTGGAACTCTTAATTGAACACCAGATAGATAACTTTGACTATATTAAGTTAAAAAGTTTTTGTACAAACAAAACCAATGCAGTCAAGATTAGGAGGGAAGCAATAAATTGGGAAATCATCTTTACATTTAAAGGGTTCTGATAAAGGTCTCATCTCTAAAATATATAGAGAATTGTCTCACATTTATAAGAATTCAAGCCATTCTCCAATCAATAAATGGTCAAAGGATATGAATAGACAGTTTTCAGAGGATGAAATTAAAACTATTTGTAGTCATGAAAAGGTGCTTCAAATCACTATTGATCAGAGAAATGCAAATTAAGAGAACCCTGAGGTACCACTACACACCTGTCAGATTGGCTAAAATGACAGGAAAAGATAATGACGAATGTTGGAGGGGATGTGGGAAGGCTGGGACACTGATGCATTGTTGGTGGAACTGTGAACAGATCCAGTCATTCTGGAGAGCAATTTGGAACTATGCTCAAAAAGTTATCAAACTGTGCATACCCTTTGACCCAGCAGCATTTCTATTGGGCCTATATCCCAAAGAAATCATAAAGGAAGGAAAGGGCCCCACATATGCAAGAATGTTTGTGGCAGCCCTTTTTGTATGGCTAGAAACTGGAAACTGAATAGATGCCCTTCAATTGGAGAATGGCTGAATAAATTATGGTATATGAATATTATGGAATATTATTTTTCTGTAAGAAACGATGTGAAATGTGGACCACAACATAACATTTTCATGCTCTTGATTGATGTTTGCTTGCATTGTGTTTCCTTTATCTGATTTTTCTTTCTTGGAGATACGATTTTTCTTGCACAACATAAGTGTGGAAATATGTATACATATATTCGATTTGTCAAGTATTTTAACATAATTAACATGTAGTGGATATCCTGCCATCTACGGGAGGGGTGGGGAGAAGAGGGAAAAATTTGTAACAGAAAGCTTTGTAAGGATTAATGTTGAAGAATTACCCATACATATATTTTGCAAATTAAAAAAAAAAAAAAGACTGAAAATTGCAAAACAGGTCTGCATTGGTAAAATAAGTTCCCTCATTGGAATAATTGGACATATTAATTTAATTTATCAAGGTATATATGATGATCTAATATAATAAAAAATTATCTAATTTAATTTACTTATCTAATGGTATACCAATCATGCTACTGAAGGATTATAGTACTGTTTTAAAAAAATAATGAAACTCATAGAATCTGAAGGAAACTTTTTGGGGAAAAAATGGGAACGAAGGGAGTTATTAGATTAGCTTAGAAAGAAAACAGTTGCTTAGGAAAAGGTGTTTGCAACAAGGTTCTTTGACAAAGTTCTCATTTCCAAGATATATGATTATCTAACTCAAATTTATAAAAATAAAGAACTTTTTCCTTGTAGATAATTAATCAAAAGATTGGAACAGGTAAATATAAAAAAAATAAATCTTAAATTCAATAGCCATGTGAAAAAATGTTCCACATTACTAATAATTTGATAAAAGAAAATGAAAAAAAATAAACAACTCCGAGCTTCCATTTCACATATGTGAGATTTGCATAGTTGACAAAAAGGAAAATAACCAATGTTGAAAGGACTGTAAGACATAACGGTTCGCTATTGGTGAACTTCTGAATTGGTCTAGTTATTTTGAAAAGCAATTTGGAACTCTGTCCCCAAAGTTACTAATCTATAACTTTGATCTAGGGATACCATACATCTCTAGGAAATGAAAGAGAGAAGAAAAAGTTCCATATGTACAAAAATATTTATAATAGCACTTTTAATGATGGTAGAGAACTGAAAACTAATAACTGGAGGGAAGGATTAAGGGGTATCAGATGAGAAATGTATGAAAAAAATTGTAGGAATGTAATAGTAGAATATTAAAGTAAGGATTATTGAAAACTAGACTTTTGTTGGTAATCTCAGATTCATAGAAGCAGAATTTTAGAGAAAATGGCTTAAGGAAAGTTTAGCCCTAAAATCCAAATTGTAAAAAGTCATTCAGTCCAACTCCCTGATAATATATGAGTTCTTCTTTGTAATATTCCCTACAAGTGGTTATGAAATCTGTTTTCAAAAACATCCTGTGATGTGGGGGGACACTGTTTTTACCAGGTATTTTAGGTATGAAGGATGACAAGAGATGTATAAGACCTAATAGACAACTTCACATGTTTACTACAAATTTAATCTAGGACTACATTTCCCCCCAAGATTCTAGAGAGTTTTATACTTAAAAAAGTGAACATCCATCTGTCAGTTTTTGGTGGATAATTAAAAGGATAAGGATAAAGGATAGATGTAAAACAGACAGAAGCCATTTTATTATATACTTTTGGCATATGAACAGTATAATCTGCTTACGCTCAATTTTCCTGTTTGTTCTTCATGAATAGCAAATGATTAAGAAATGGGAGGAAATATATATTTAATAAATAATTTTCATATTAACAATTCATAATAATACCAGTGATGTATTGTTTTATTTTTAGATGCACATAGTTTTCAAAATGTATGCTGATATTGTTACTTTTAGAATTTAGGTAAATATTTTGTTTATAAATGCTACAGCAGAAAAAAAAAAAACAGGCTTTACAGAAAGATTCAATGAATTGTAATAAAATATATTGCTTTATTGCATAAATTAGAAAAAATTTATTTATCTATATCCAAAATATGATGAGATTTCCATGTTCAAATACATTTGGATGGAGTTTAAGTCAACTGACATTTATTATGGGCCTACTATGTACCAGGCACTGGGTTAAGCACTGGGCATACAAAAAAGGTCAAAAGATATTTCCTGCCCTCAAGCAGCTCAGAATCTAAGGAAAACAGGATGCAAACAATTTATGTACTAACAAAAATATAAAATGAATTGGAGATAATCTCACTGATATTTAAGAGAGATTAAATACAAGTCTGTTGACCATTCTTGTTCTAAAACATGACCATATATTAATATTTCTCTTACATAGTTATCCTTCCACATTGTGACTTTTCTCACCACAGTTTCAATACATTATGGGTCAGCCTAAGAAATTAAATGGGATTGGAGGGAGTTTTGAGGGGAACAGCAGATGACAATCAAAGGTCAGCAGATAACACACAAAAAAGTTTAAAAACTCAGAAATATATTATGTAATATCAACTTATTTTGCTCTAAATCACTAATGATCAGAAAAATGCAAATTAAGACAGCTCTGAGGTACCACTACACACCTCTCAGATTGACTAAGATGACAGGAAAGATAGTGATAAATGTTGGAGGGGATGTGGGAAAACTGGGACATATAGTTGGTAGAGTTCTGAACTGATCTAACCTTTCTGGAGAGCAGTTTGGAACTTTGCCCAAAACACCGTCAAACTGTTTATATACCCTTTGATCCAGCAGTGTTTCTACTGGGCTTATATCCCCAAAAGATCTTAAAGGAGGGAAAGGGACCCACATGTGAACATTGTACATAGCAACAAGACTATGTGATGACCAGTTCTGATGAACTTGGCACTTTTTAGCAATGAAGTGATTCAGGACAATTCCAGTAGACTTGTGATGGAGAGAGCCATCTCCAATCAGAGAGAGGACTATGGGAACTAAATGTGGATCACAACATGGCATTTTCACCTTTTTTGTTGTTTGTTTGCTTTTTATATTTTTCACATTTTACTTCTTTTTGAGCTGATTTTTCTTGTGCAGCATAATTATGGAAATATGTATAGAAGAATTGTACATATTAAATATATATTGGTGGGGCAGCTAGGTGGCTCAGTGGATAGAGCACCAGCCCTGAAGTCAGGAGGAGCTGAGTTCAAATCTGGTCTCAGACACTTCCTAGCTATGTGACCTTGGGCAAGTGACTTAACCCCAATTGCCTCAGCAAAAAGCAAAAAACAAAAAACAAAAACAAAAAAATAAATATATATTGGATTATTTGCTGTCTGGGAGAGGTGGAGAGAAGGAGAAAAACTTGGAGCACAAGGCTTTGTAGGGGTGAATGTTGAAAACTATCTTTGCATGTATTTTAAAAATAAAAAACTATTATTTTTTAAAAAATCAAAATATTTTATCTTTTAATACTGTAATAATTCAGACTTCTCTGATACAAAGTGAGGACCAAAAAATTTTATATGGATTTTCCAGATTTGGGGTTAGGGAGTATAGTACTCCCTCCTTACTCTTGTGATGTGGAAAGAATAACTGTGCATTCCCTTCTCTTCTTTCACACAGTCACCATCCTGCTGTAGTCTCTCATGACTTCATCTGGAGTATTGGAATGGCCTTCTAATTGATCTACAACTCTCTCCTCCCCATTCTAGTTCATTCTCTATTCATTTACCCATGGAATTTTCCTAAAGACAGTCTGACCATGTCACCATCTGCTCAATAAACACCCATTGTTCTCCTGGTATATGAAGCACCTCACTGCCTGGTCCTTTTCTGCCCTTTCGATCTTAGACTTTGTTCTTCTCTTTGCACTCTGTGATTTACTTCTATTGTTCTACTTTTCTGTTTCTCACACAAAACACTCCCTTTCCTAGATGTTGCTCCTGGAAAAACATAGCCTTTTCACTTGCCTTTCTCTCTATCTGGACCCCTCATCCTTATCGTCCCCTCACCTCCACATCTTGGCTTTTCTAATTTCCTTCAAGACTGCTCAGATACCTTTACCTCTCCTCCCTTACTACTAATGTTTTTCCTTTGTGATTACCTTCCATTTGTACTGTATGTATTTTAAGTATAGTTTTTTGCATATTGTTTCTTCCCATTAAATATGAGTTCCCTGAGAGTAGAGTCCCTTTGTTTATTCAGTTCTTAACATAGTGCTTGACAAAACACATGCAAAATAAATACTTGTTGATTTACTGACTTTATCATTTTTTTTGCAAATAAGTTTCTTATTTATTAAAAAAAATGAGACTTGCTTCTTTTAGAGGGTCAATATGATGATTAAAAAGGCATTTTTAAAATTGGGAAGTATAAAAAAGCAACATTTTATCATTTTATCAATTTGACTCTAAAAATGCAGTCAATTTGTTATTGTTAGTAAGCATTTAAGTGCTTATTTATGTTCCAGGCAGTGTACTAAGGACTGGAAATACAAGTGGAAGCAGACAACCTCTGCCTTTGAAAAACTTACATTTTAATGGTGGAAGAAAGCTCATGAAAGAAGTTGGTGAAAAGATACCTAACTTAGGGATATAGTAGAGTCTTGTGGCAGCCTGGGCAAGTTTTGAAGATATCTCTGGCCTGGACTTTCTTAATTGGAGATTCTGGAAGGTGAGGCCTCAGGGACTGAGAACACTTTCAGTGGGAGAAGTCATTTAAGGGTGGAGTAAGTTTCCAGAGTGAAGTTTCTATGGTATGACAGAGAAAGTCCCAAGATGTCATCACTACAGCCTAGAGGCTTCATTATTATTATCACTAAAGAAAGATGATATTTTCTTCTTTCACCTTAATACCCCTGGAGACTCTTTGGCATGAGAAACCCAGCGACTTTCACAATAACATAGAAACACCCTGCCCTCTGACCCTACATTGTCACAGTTTCACAACTGAATTTTCTTTTAATGGATTGATTTTTATAATACTAATTTTTTTCTGTTACATCTTGAAGAACTTTATATTGATCCTCATTCATATTTCTTGATAAAAGTATTTGTGAAGTATGTGTCCAAATTTTAGAGAGGACCATATTTTGAATTGGTGGGTGCAAGATCTAATAAAATTTTCCTCCATATAATTTTCATTATAAATTCATCAATTACATCAGTTGTTTTTATGATGGGGCATTGACATCAATAGATTTGCAAAGGACCAAAATTTCCCTTAAGATAAATTTTGATTATCATATGAATATAGTATATGTGCTTCATATGCTTGTAGGGCAAAATATGAAGATATTGGATTGTTACTTAATTGATGGAGAAGATGTTATGAGCAATCTTTGCTATATTTTCTGTAATGTGATTTGCTAAATTCCTTTAGGATGGGATATTTTCCTTTTGTATCGCTCAGTGCCTAGCATCTTGCTTAGAGCATAGTAAATTTTTTTTCTTTTTTTTTTTTTTTGCAAGATAGAATATTTTATTAAGTAATTTTGTTTCAAAAAAGTTATTTCTCATAAAATATATTATTTATGTTGACATGTAATTAGTTAAGTATGTTACAATATCAGCTATAATGTCTAACAAGATTGTTTTGAGGATAAAATGAGATATTTGTAAAATGCTTAGCACAGTTCTTGGCATATAGTAGGTGCTAAGCAAGTAATAATAATTAGTAATTATTAAAATATATTTATATAATAATATATTAGTATTATTGTATAATAATTATTATATAGCCCATATTAACAAAATCTCTTTGCTGTCTTCAATTTTTTTATTAAAACTTTTTATTTTCAAAACATATATATAATTTTCAACATTCATCCTTGCAAAATCTTGTTTCCATTTTTTCCCTCTCTTCCCCTATCTATCCCCTTCCCTAGATGACAAATAATCCAATTATAATTCTTTTATACATATTTCCACAATTATCAGTGCATAGTAAATTCTTAATAAATTTTTGTCAATTGATTAAAAATTGTCTCAGTCATATCAGTAGGTTCAGTTAGTGTTAACATTTTTTTTACTGAATAAGACTTTTATTGCTTTTGCTTATTAAAATAATTTAATTTCTTTTGGAAAACTTTTCATGTATTCTATTTACATCTTTAAGATGTTTCTTTCTGTTTATTAGATTTTATACTAATTGTAGCCAAAACATTTGTACAAGTCACATAGAATGATATTTTGTCTTCTGTATGTAGAAGCTGCAAGATGGCGGTCCCTGGACCTAGAGTTGAGAAGCCCTCACTTCAGATATTGTGTCAGAACCTTACTAACTGTCCCCCATGACAAATCTCTATAAAATGAAGATAATAATACTACATACCTCCTGGAGTGTTGTGCAAACGAGATAAAATTTGTAAAGCACTTTGCAAACTTGAAAACCTACTACTAGTACTAATACTTGCAGATACCAATGATCAAGTTTATTTATTTATTTATTTATTTGTAGATTTCAACCTTTTAATAAGTTTTATTTCTGTTTTTTAAGCTGTATCTTGTATTTGTGCTAATTTCAGCTTCTCAAGTGTATTTTTTTCTTCAGACTGGTTATAGCCACCAGGAAGGTATATTATTTAAACTTTCTTTTGTCTTCCCTTCTTCCTTTCTTTCTTCTTCCCTCCTTCCTTCTTTCCCCCTCCCACTGTCTTTCCTTCTCCCACTGTCTTTCCTTCCTTTCCTCCTCCTTTTCCCCTCCCTTCATCTCTCCTTCCTTCTTTCCTTTCTCCCTCTCTTTTTTCCTCTCCCTCTCCTTCCTTCCTTCCTTTTTCCCTTCCATCCCTTCTCTTTCCTTTCTTCCCCTCTTTTCCTCCTCCCTTCCTTCCTTCTTTCCCCCTTTCCTTATTTATTTATTTGCTATTCAGTTCAGTACATATTAACTACATACCTAGTAAAAGCTGGTAAGAATGTTATCTGCCTACTGTCTTGTCAATCTGCTTTTCAGAAAACCCTTACTTTAATTTTTTTGTTTTTACATTGTCTTCATTTATGAATATATTCCTTCCCTTCTGCCCAACAAATCATCCAAAAGAAAGAAGAGAGTAGTGGGAGGAATGCAGCTTGATTAATCTACCCACATATCCCCTGTGTCAGATCTTATATATGGTTTTGTACCCTTAATCCTCTGATTCTCCAAGAAGGGAGAGATATGTATTTTCTCAACTCTTCTCTGGCTAAGTTTGGCTACTATAATTTTATATCAGAATTCCATTGCATTCAGTATTGTTTTTATCAATGTTACTTTTTACATTGAGGAAGTTATTTTATACATTTTTTTCATGTTTTGCTCTCTTTACTCAGCATAAATTCAAGTAAGTCTTCCTAAGTATCTCCAAATTATTTATATCTTATACTCTGCTAAATTTATGCATCAGAATTTCTTTAGTCATCCATCTAGTTCTGCTTCCAGTTTTTTTTTCTTCTACTAAAAAATACAGTTATGAACATTTGTTGTATTTAAGATCTTTCTTTTTATCTTTGAACTCCTTGAAGTATATGTTTAGTACTTGGATCTTTGGGTGAAAGAGTATGACCATTTTAGTCACTTTTTTTTAGCCTAATTCTAAATTGCTTTCCAGAACCATTATATTAATTCAGTTTCACTGACAGTATTAATTAGTATGTCTATTTTTTTCATAACCTTTCTAACACTGACATGACAAAATATGTCATCTTTGCCAATTATCTGTGTGTGTGTGTGTGTGTGTGTGTGTGTGTGCGCGCGCGCGCGTGCGTTTTGCATTTCTCTTGATTGGTACTATTAGGGATTTGGAGAAGTCTTTTATAAGGTTGCTAATAGTTTGCAATATTTGTCTTGACAACTATTTGTTAATGTCCCTTGATTTTATCTTATCTAGTTCTACTTATTTTGTACTTGTAAAATTCTTTGTTTGACATAATAGGAATTATCCTATCATTTATGATTCCCTTGTTTTCTCTTAGTCATACTTGTGAAGCATAGGTAATCTTAGATTCTTTTCTAATTTTTGTCCCTTTGTATTCCAGTCAAGTATCTATTTTGAATCTATAAAGATATGCTGTGTTGTTGGTCTAAATCTGTCAAACTGCTTTCTGCTTTTTTCCCCAGCAGTACTTGTCAAATCTGGGTCCTTAGAGATCATTTAGGTCAACCTTTTAGGTATCATATGATACTTAAAGGTGGTCCTCTCTTCTTGCAGGCTCTACTAAAAGAACACTAGCTCTGCTAGGTTCTACCAAACTGGAAAGATTTGAGTATTGGCCTAGTGAGGGACTTTGTTATTTTAAGTTTCTTTGGGTAAGCTCAGAAAGGTTTAATATTAGATTGTTTGAAGTATGATGAACTTTTTGTCCAAAGGAGATCTGACAGCCCTGCTAAGTCCTAGAGGGGTTATATTCTTCATCCATGGAAGGACTAGCAATACTGATGAAACCATGAATCCTTAAAGTAGGGAAGTGGAAAGGATATGTGTTTAGACCTCTCTAATGCCAAAAAATTTTTCAAGGTTTTTATAAACAAGAATGTTTTTATAGCATAATGATAGTTGAGTATTAATTCAGTTCTTTGCTCATAAAGTAACATTAGTCAGAGTTCTGTTTTCGCTTTCTGTATATAAGGTACAAAGTTAGTGAGGGTAATGATCCATAAGCATAATGGTGTCACTACTCCCATTTGCCTTTTAAAGCAGCACTAAAGTTGATGTCATTAAAAGTAGCAAAGCAGAAATTCTATGACATATCTACCAGTTTTGTCTTTTGATAAAAACTGCGAAATCCTGCTAAGATTAACTTTTAAAAGTAAGTGATTTGTCTTCCTATTAGTGAATTTTATAGCAAAAGTGGGAAAGGAACCACAAATTTGTCAACATGTACAATTTGCCTACTAAGAAATAACCCAAGGAAATGAAATACATTAACATTTTTACTTCAATTGAATCATTTAATTTTAATGGGCCTAATCAGAGAACAAAAGCAAGCGCCTTTTTTTTTTTTTTTTTATCTTGGTCAGATTTTTTTTTTTCAGTACTAGTCAAATGAGCACATTTATGGAGTCTGTCACTTAAAAAAATAGAATCACAAAATTTGAATTGGAGGCTTCCATATCATTTATATAGCTCAGCCTCTCATTAGACACATCTTCTAAAATATATTCTTATGCCTTGATTTTTAAATCAAGGCTTTTAAAAAACTAAATGATACTGATCATTTACAATGTGACCCTAACCTACCTTTCCAGGTTATTTTGCATTATTTCCCTTCATGAATACTTTGGTTCAGTGACACCATCCTTGTTCTGTTTACAGTCAATAAACTTTAAGCACTGCTTGGCCTTGTGCTAAGTGCTGGAAATGCTTTCCCTCTCACTCCCAAAAAATGAAAAAGAAAGGCCATCCGACCTTAAAGAGTTTATGATCTAATGGAGGGAAAACAACACACAAAAAGGAAGCTGAAAAGGGGAAAGAGGTTGGAAATGTTAATGAAGGCCAGAGAAGTGCAGCCTGTTGGAAAATGAGATGGCTGTCCTAGCTGCCCTCCTTAAACTGAAGTTTTGGGAGGAGCTCACCAACTTTGCCCTTTAGGTCAGAGAAAAGGGCCCCAGGGTCAGGGAGAACTGTTGTGATAAGAGTTCCAGGATTGAAGGTTATTTTGCTCAATGGAACATATACATTCCTTCTCATGTCCTTTATGCAGGCTTCCCATTCTTGGAATGCCCTTCCATTATAATACCCTATGTCCTTCAAAGTTCAGTCCCAATGTCACCTCCTGCATATGCCTCCAGCTACCAGGGTGTTCCTCCTAGCCCCTGTGTTACCTTGCATTTAATGATCTCTTTCTAATGCAATCTCCTAGAAATTTCTTTTTTGTTTATATAGTCTCAGTGCTTAGCATGGTGCCTGGAATGCATGCTTGTTCCCTTCTTTCTTGGTTAAAAGAAGAGTCAAAATAGGGGTTTTGTTTGTTGTTTTTTAATGCTACTCTTCCCTTGGGAACTAATCCTCCCATAAACTTATTTAAACAATATGTGAATATTTGGAGAGCATTTGGGAGATGTGAGTTCTTATTCTGACCCTAAACCATGTCCTTAGGTTAATGAATTGGGGATGTAAGAATTTTGGAGCATCAGGTTGTTCCCAGAATCCCCAGGTGTAATTTGAAATGACATTTAGGTTGTGTACTGTCCCTTTAGAGCTGCCTATGCTGTGAGAAATCAATGGATACCTTTTTCTCCCACATTCTTGGTATCTGGTCTCAATCTACACAGTGCTTATTTCTACCTACATCTAGATTAATTAGGCTTAAAGGACTATCATGTGAAGAGGATGAAACCTGTTCTTTGATCTCAGAATGCAAGATTATAATTAATAATGTGGGGCAGCTAGATGGCACAGTGGTTAGAGCACCAGCCCTGAAGTCAGGAGCACCTCAGTTCAAATCTGGTCTCAGACATTTAACATTCCCTAGCTGTGTGACCCTGGGCAAGTCACTTAACCTCAATTGCCTCAACAAAAAGCAAAAAAAATAATAATAATAATAATGTGAAAAATCTAAGTTTGATGTCACCTAAAACTTCCCAACCATTAAAGCTGTATAAAAGTAGAATTTACTATTCTGGGAAAGGTAGTAGGTTTTTCCTCCTCTAGACCAAAGCTAGGTGACCGTTTCTTGGATATGTTATATACAAGGGTTGATATGGTTTGCATTAGAAAACCACTGAAATCCTTTGCAGCTTTCAAATTCTGTGATTCTACAAAGTCTAGAGGTACTTTAAAATACTATTATTTTAAATTTGAATTTTTACCTTTCCCATTCTTGTGCACTGCCTTAGTACCATGCTGATGAACAGTCTTTGCTCAGAAGTCAGGGAACAAGAGAAGAGAAGGAAAAAAAAAGATAATTGAGGAGCAGGTCTCAGAATATAAGTTTGATATCTTGTTTAAAAAAAAAGCCATCTATTCTTTCTCTTCTGTGTTTCCTTTGGGTAGATTTGTGAGAAATGTTTCTGAATCTTAATTTTTTGTACTTTGCCTTCAAAGGACTGGTCTGAGAGATATCAATATTAACAATAACATCTAATTATACGATAACTTCTTGACTATCCTTTGAATTAGTTGTAGTCTTATACAAATTAAAATTCGTTCTTTGCTTTTTATTAGATCCTCCAAATGACTATAGGGTGCCCATTGGACAAATGCAGAGGAGACTAAAGGTTTTATTTAAATAGTCTAAAGATGATAATGGATATGTGTCAAGTTCTTCTTATAAGAATTGAGAGAATATTCTTTTATTGGGGCAAGGCCTGTAAAGAAAAGGCAAAAGATATGTTGAGAAGCAGATGTTGCATGACTAAAGTACCCAGCTGTGTACTAACAAAATGAATCTCATGCCGATTAGTTAACAATTCTTTGGCAGTCAAAGGCATATGTAAAGCAGTAAACACAGCATGGGGAAATAGAAAAAAATTAAAAGCATTTTTTTAGCTTAAAACATTGGCAACATTAAGTCTCTTAACATCTGTGTTACTGAAAAGTTGATTATGTTATATGTAAGTCATAGTAAGGTCATTGACAAAGTTCAAAAATTTTCTTAACCCTTTCATAGGCTCCATTTCCTATCATTAGCATTTGTTTGCATGGAGGTGAAGCTTCGTTTATTTGAAAATAATTGTCTAATGAAATATTTAGAAAACTGGCCTGCTATGTATATATAAACTAATAGAATTTTTAGATTGATTGTTTTCTTTTACAAATATAAGGCAGACAATTATTCTAGTTTGCTTACCTTATAATGGAATGTATTAGAGTCTATTAATCACTAAGCTGAATATTATCAGTGAAATTTTTGTTGCCATATTTGGACCTGTGACCACTTGACTAACGTGTGTGTATGTGTGTATATATATATACAGACGTACGTGTGTATATATGCATACGTATAGAATACTTGTAGAACACTCCTGTTCCCCTACCTCCAACAAGACTCTTACAATGGGGTAAGTGTCATATGGGGGTTTAGAGTGGTGGTGTTTTTTACAAATATATGTTAGACTGGTAACTTAGTTCCTAAAATTACTCCTATTTTATAGAGTTAAAAAAGGGACTGGTGGGGCAGCTATATGGCACAGTGAATAGAGCACCAGCCCTGAAGCTAGGAGGACCTGAGTTCAAATTTTCAGGCACTTAACACTTCCTAGCCACATTACCCTGGGCAAGTCACTTAACCCCAATTTCCTCAACAAAAATAAATTTAAAAAATAAATAAATAAAAACACTGATGCACATTTCTGACCAACTTGAATTAACCTAAAGCATTAATGAATTTTTAACTAAGCACTATTTCAATAATAAAGATTAAATTATACCATAATTATATTATTTGGGAGGGGGAAAGGGGAAGGAGACAGGGAATGAGAAGTTATTGATATTGTGTGTATATATTATAATATAGGCTTGTATTTTGTTTTCTCTTAGTCTGTTTTATTCAGAATGAATAGCATCTCCTATCTGTTTATTTTTAGTGCTGAAGCACTATTGTATTGTAAATGTTATGTTGTAAAATATTTCAATTTATAAAGCCTCACCTTTTCTAAGAAATTACTCACTTTTTCAATATTATAAGTTTTGTGAAACATGGATCCGTTGTATGAATTTAAATGCTGTGGGAAGTTATTTTAAAAAAAAATTACTTTTAATTCTCGAGATGTCATTGATATTTATTTTATTTATTTATTTATCTATTTATCTATTTATCTATTCATCTATTCATTCATTCATTTATTTATTTATTTATTTATTTATTTATTTTGGTTTTGGCTTTTTGCTGAGGCAATTGAGGTTATGTGACTTGCCCAGGGTCACACAGCTAGGGAATGTTAAGTGTCTGAGACCATATTTGAACTCAGGTCCTCTTGACTTCAGGGCTGGTGCTCTATCCACTGCGCCACCTAGCTGCCCTTGTCATTGATATTTTAAAGAAATTTAATTGATACTAGTATTTGTCAACTATAATATGATTCATTATACTCATTACATTTTCAATTAAATCCCTTTTTAAGTTCCATAGAAATCAAAAGCTAATAACATTTGAGAGTTTAAAAATCAAAATATATTTAGTAAATTGGAGGAGTTGTCCAAATGGACTGCATAAAAATTAGTATTATCTTCAGAATCAATGATCACTTGGTTAATATTTGTTTAAAGATTTCATTATAACAGCCAAATTTAAAAGCAAGCAAACAAAAACAGGCTATTACAGCTGTTCTTGCGTTATGGAGGAGAAAAGTATTTTCACCTGATGGTTCAGTTTTCTTTAAACATTATATATTTTTTATTTTTCCTTAACTGATTTGGCTTTTACCTATAAAGCTTTATCTCAGTCAAGTTTTGAATCCATACAAAGCAGAAGAATTTCAACTCTTATTGAAACTCTTGAGAAAGGCTCCATTTTGACTGCACTCCTACCTTGCTATCTGCCTTGGAGTGAAGCTTGAAAAGCAAATGGAAAATGGAAGTTAAAAAAAAAAGGTCTTTGCAGCTCCAATGCAGAATGAAAGAGATAGAAAAGAGGCTTTATTAGATAGATGGAGAAATAGTGAAGACCATCTAATTTATTAACTGACCTAATATGGATCACAAAATAGGGCTTTCTAGGTGAAACTAGGAGGGTTTTTTTTAAATTGTTATTTTACCTATTAATTTAAGCTTAAATAAATTAATAGGTAAAATATTTATTATATAAAATTTTTCATTAAAGATTTTAAGTTTTCATTGTTATATAGTTTATTGGAGTTATTCTTAACTTTCTAATAAAGATTAACTTTAACATTAATTATAAACTAATTATAAATTATAGATTTGTAACTGGGTACAATTTTGCATTGTAGGATATTATGCAAAACATTGTAGCATTTTGGGGCTTGATGCAAACAAGACAATATCATTTGCAAAGAAAAACATCTGGAGAAAGTAACTCTTGGATGGACATTCCAATCAATCAATGCTATTGTGGTGGAGAAGAGGTCTAGCACATAGTCCAGATTGAAGAGGGATTCTCTGCAATCTTGAAGGCCTCAGGCCTCCAGTTATTCCTTTTAGATGGTCACATTGTGCTGATGACATTAAACCCCAGAAAAAAGTAAAGCTTCTTTTATAACATTTTTGAGCAAGCAAGCATTAGACCCCCTGCTGTGTGCCAAATGCTGTACTAAGCCCTGGGGATAGAAAGACAAAAATGAAAGTCTTTTCTTTAAAGAAGGCTCAGTTTCTTCATGGAAATGATATATAGATAATGTCTATACAGGGAGCAGAAGATACTAGCATTTGGGAGGATCAAGAAGAATCCCACGGAAAACTGGGACACTGATACATTGTTGGTGGAAATGTGAACGGATCCAACCATTCTGGAGAGCAATCTGGAACTGTGCTCAAAAAGTTATCAAACTGTGCATACTATTTGACCCAGCAGTGTTTGTACTGGGCCTATATCCCAAAGAGATTTTAAAGGAGGAAAAGGGCCCCACATGTGCAAAAATGTTTGTGGCAGCTCTTTTTATAGTGGTGAGAAACTGGAAACTGAATGGATGCCCATCAATTGGAGAATGGCTGAATATATTATGGTATATGAATGTTATGGAATGTTATTGTTCTGTAAGAAACGACCAGCAGGATGATTTCAGAGAGGCCTGGAGAGGCTTGCTGAGTGAAATCTGCAGAACCAGGAGAACATTATACACAGCAACAATACTATATGGTGATCAATTCTGATGGACATGATTCTCTTCAACAATGATGTGATTCAAACCAGTTCCAATTGCTCAGCAATGAAGATAGTCATATACATCCAGAGAGAGGCCTGTGGGAACTAAGTGTGAACCACAACACAGCATTTTAATGCTTTCTGTGAATATTTCCATGCATTTTGTTTTCCTTCTTAGGTTGTTTTTTTTCTTCTCTCTTTCTAGATCTGATGTTTCTTGTGCAGTAAGATAACTGTATAGATACGTATACATATATTGGATTTGTCATATAATTTATCATATTTAGCATGTATTACATTACCTGCCATCTAGGGGTGAGGGGTGGGGGGAAGGAGGGGAAAAGCTTGGAACAAAAACAAAAAAAAAGTTTTTGCAAAGGTCAATGTAGAAAAATCACTCATATGTTTTGTAAATAAAAAGCTTTTAATAAAAAAAGTAAAAAATAAATTAAAAAAGAAGAAGAATAAGAATCCCACAAATCACAGAATGCAAGAAAGTAATTAATGTTCCCTGAGACTGGAAAGATAGGGTGGAGCTAGGTTGTGTAGAAGTTTTTAGCATTGATTGAGTAATAGTCACCTGGTTAGATCTTCATTTAAGGAAAATTACTTTAGCAGCAATGAGTTGGATGGATTGGAGTGGTGAATGAATATGACAGGCAGCCAGTGTTATAATAAACTAGACAAGAATCAATGAGGACCTGACCTCAGGTGTAACTGTCTGAATGAAGAGAAGGGTTTATATGTCTAGAATTTGTCTAGTTCATACTTTATCTTATTCACTGTGACCTCATCAGGGGGTTCATGAAGTTAAAACTAATTTTATAAAAATAGAAGTGTTTTAATTAATGTAGTAAATATCAATAAATATAACTCAAGTAAACAAAAGCTTTTTGCAGTCCTCAATAATTTTTAAGACTCTAAATAGATCTTGAAATAAAAAAAAATTGAGAATAATTGACCACTGAGATCAGGGAACTTGTCCAATGTCACACAGCCTGTATGTGTCAAAGGCTGAATTTGAATCCAGGTCTTTTTGTCTACCTCTTTGTCTACTACACCAATGCTTTTTTAAATTAGGTTTCAGAATATGAGTTGAAAGTTCACTTTATTCTTCCTTTCTTAGAATGGAAACAACATTTGATAAGACCATTTTAAAAACTTCACATTACCTTGTCACATCATATAGAAATTTGAATTACTTTCCCATTGTGACATAACCTACAATAGTCCAACAACATGCCAAGGAAATTTTAGAGTACTTTGGAAATTAGGATATTTTGCTTGCACAGCTACAAAAAAGTAGTAATTATTTACAACATTGAAAAACAATTTAATTTGAATCCATTTTTTAAATTCCCCCCCTTTTAATTTTATAAAACCCATAAAATTTATGGAAGCATTAAACTGACATTTTAGTTCATGTAATATATAATGTATTCCTAATATTTATAATATTAAAACATTTTGTCATATAGATATCAGGTAAAGGATGAACATAATTGAAACGTAATAAGTACTTACATTTACAACATATTGCTTTCACTTGCTTTATTATTTCCATTAATTATGATAAATTGTGATTCAGCATATCACATTGATTTTTGTTAGGACTAGAACTAAAGCATAGTTTAATTCAGCCTTTTAAATGCACTGTACTGCATTTTTAATAGGACTGCATATGTTAATAGTTAGAAATGAAATCTGAATCTAGAATATCAATATAGACTTATTCTATGTTAACACTTTTTACTGTCTTTGTGTAAGCAGACATTTCAAGAATGTGAAAATGATTATCTTAAATGAGATTAGCTATAACCAAGAAGCCTTTTGCAAATCTCTAGCAGATAGAGGAGGCCTTTAGTTTTCTAGATAAAACTCTGTCCTTTAAGTCAGGGCTTCTTAAACTTTTTCCACTCATGACCTCTTTTTGTCCAAGCAATTTTTACTCATTCCTAAGTATATAAAATAAATATATAAATTATTTTACTGATAATAAATCACAAAAAAACTTATTTTAAAACAATTCTTTGGTATACATATAATTTTGCCA
The DNA here is from genome assembly GCA_023553655.1 of Myrmecobius fasciatus. Taxonomy (NCBI): domain Eukaryota; kingdom Metazoa; phylum Chordata; class Mammalia; order Dasyuromorphia; family Myrmecobiidae; genus Myrmecobius; species Myrmecobius fasciatus. Next base: position 147,227 of record JAJPUD010005061.1, on the reverse strand, counting down.
TTTATTAAAGGTGAAAGCATGCTATTGAGATGAATGTGCTTGTTTATTTTTACATAAACATTAAATCTTGGCAGAATATTTGATACCTTTTACTGTTGCCAAATTTTTTTGCAACCCTCACATTCAGTTACACAATTCCACATGAGGTTGTGGTCCACAGTTTAAGCTTTCTTCTAAATTATAGCTTGATAAGTTTTAGTGCTTACTTTTTAAATTGACTTTCTCTTTAATCATATACAAAGAATTTGATTAATGAATAGATTCCAAAGTGCCATATTAGGATAAAGGGTTAAAATTTTAATTTTAGAATAGGCCCATTGATATAAGTTGTAAAGATGGCACAGTTATCACTATCTTTTGCATGTATTTGGAAAAATAAAATACTATTTAAAAAAATAAAATGTTATGCCCCATCAACTTTATATAATCCTTTTTGATATAATGGATTATCTGGAAATTTAATTATAAAGATGTTCATCAGAGAGTTTTTCTGTTTCTTTAAGAATAATATTATAAGTAGAAGTTATGTTTCTGACTCATGCTTAGTATTACATTATAGGAATGATGTAGATGTAAAATTGAAAATACTATCATTGTCAGCTTCTGAAACATAAAATTATGCTTGATTTTGGTTGAAGTAAATGTATATATTGATTATACAGAGTGCTTTAAACATGTTACAAAGTTTTCATTATAACATAAATGAAATTTTTGTTATATTAGAATATTTCTTGCTCAGAGCTAAGAAGCTGACTATAATAAATATTAATTCAGTGATTAGCAGTGATTATTCTTGATTCTTTAAGAAGTTTAGGAGGCCTTTTTTGAAGTAATTTAATTTAGCAAAGTCACTCACTATTGTTATACTATATATTGTTATTACTATGTACAATATTCTCTTGTTTCTGCTCACTTCACTTTGTATCAGTTCATATAAGTGCCCAGGTTTTTCTAAACCATCCTGCTTGTCATTTCTTATAGAAGTATGTAAAGAAGTGAAAGGAAGAGTAGTTGTTTCTTTGTTTTGGTGATTGTGGACTCATTTATTTACTGAATTAAGTTAAGCTTCAAGATTTTTTCCTTCTTTGAAAAAACTTTATGCCAAAAGCAACAGATGCCAAAACCCAGAGCTACCTTCTTAAATTTGTCATGTAGCTATTCAACAGATGTTTGAAGAATTTTTTTTCAAATGTTATACTGTATTTAAAGCACTTTAGAGAGTCAACTAAAATTAATTGAAACAATAATGTTAGCAAAATTGTAGGATATAAACTAAATCCATATAAATCATTACTATTCCTATATAACAGCAATAAAACTCAGCATGAGGAGAAAGAAATACAAATTTCATTTAAAATAGCTTCAGAGTATATGGAACACGTGGGAGTCTAATCTACCAAAATATACATGGGAAATATATAAATACAACTACAACCACTTTTTACGGAAATAAAGTTACAAAAATATTATTTTGGGGTAGGATGATTCAATAAAATGGAAATGCTATCTAAATCACTAATAATAACAAAGGCAAATTAAAGATCTGGTTTTCCTATTCACACCCATCAGATTCACAAAGATTGCTTAAAAGAAAGGAAGAACGTTAGACAGTTATTTGAAAAGTTGTGGGAAAATAAGCACATTGATGAATTGTTGATGGATTTGTTAAGTAGGGATAAATAATCTGCAAAGTAATTTGGAATTATCCACACAACAAGTTACTAAATTATTTATGCCCTCTTACTCAGCTGTACCCATACTAGGCTTATATCCAAAAGGGATTTTTAAAAATAGGGAAAGTTCTAGGTACAAAAATTTTTGTGATGGCAAAATACTGGAAACTAAGGGAATATCTGTTAATTGAGGAATGACTGAACATATTGTGGTATATGAATGTGATAGAATATTACTGTTCTGTAAGAAATGAGGAAATAGTTTATTTCAAAGAGGCATGAATATACTTGTGTGAACTGATACTCTGAAGTAGAACCAGAAGACCAATACCATGATATCAGTATTATAAAATGAATAATTTTAAAGCTTTTGTAAACTTCCTTCATTAAGGAAGTGAACAAAACCATTAAAATCATTTTTATAATAATTGTAAAGATAAATAACTATAGACATTATTATCTTATGAACAAAGTATTGATCATCCAGGATTCCAGAAGACTAAGGAAGCAGTATGCTATCCATATCTTGATAGAAGTGATAGAATGAGATATCTAAGTATGTATGTGTATATGTATACATGTATGTATACACATAAGCCAGTGAGAAAATTTATTTTGCTTGATTGTATATTTGTTACAAGGAATTTTTTCTCTTCCCCCCTCCCCTCCCCTCTCTCCTCTTTCCCCGCCCCTCTCTCCCAGTGAACATGGGATGGGGAAGGAGAAAAAACAAATTTTTGTTCATCAAAAAGAAATGAACACAACTTGAATCGAAAAAACTTGTAGTGAGAGGAAACCATCTCCTCGTGAGACATATTCTTCATTTTACTTTGGGGATAGCTTTATCTTTGAATACATCTTTCCTCTCAATTCAGGAAATGTTTATTAAAAACATGTTATGCGTAGTAGGTTCACAAAGTTATTCAGGAGAGTTATATTACAGAGTTATTCAGGAGAGTGGGTTAAAAGTTTTTAAAGATAAATGAACTGGGATAATAGCTAATAATTGATGAGCCACACATAATGAGAGAAATAGTGAATTCATAGGTAACCACCACATTCCACAAGTATCTATACAATCTCAGGAGCAGCGGTAGATAGATCACCAGCCTTGGAATCAGGAGAACCTGAATTCAAATGTGGCCTTAGACACTTAACACTTACTAAGTATGTGATCTTCGACAAGTCACTTAACCCTAATTGCTTCAAAAAGAAAGAAAAAAAGGAGAGTAAAAGCATCCATACAATATCAAGAGAATATGAGGCTGTTTCCTAGTAACTTGCCAGATTTATAGGAGCATATGGATCAGAGTAACATAGGTTGGTAAGGTATTCCAGTATTATATATTAGGTACTGGACATGGAAAGATAAGAAAAACAATCCCTGCTTTACTGTGGTCTCTTAAGGAATCCTACATTGACTATTTGAGATTCTGTTTAGTGACTTGTAATTTAGTACATTGCTATAAAAACTATCAAATAGAAAGTTCTGAAGATCCTGGGCTCTGAACTTTAAATGTCGAGGGAGTCTTCACAATGAGGACTCAGCACAGCAGTGGTGATCCACTGCCAACTATCCCATTTCAAAACTCATCATGGAATAGAGTTTGGCAGAGTCTTTGTTCAGGACTTAGATTGCAGAAATAAGTAAATCAAAGGAAATGACAGCAACTATAATAGTATAAATGGAAAGAACAACAACCACACAGCAATCAAAAGTGAATGTTGTAGAATTACAAAGAACAAGTATGGCCCCAAAGAAGAGATATTAAAATGCAGATGTGTCCACTCTACTCCTTTGCCACAGTGGGAGGATCACAGGTGAAGAATATGACATATAAAACTTTCTCAGTGTGCTGATTGATTCTGTTGATTTTTTTTTCTCTTCTTTTTCTTAAAAATCACTTGTTATACAGAATTGACCCTTTGGGAGGATGGAACAGGAGGTTTTCTGGGAGTTATAGCAATGTAAAGAAAAAGATAGCATAACATTTTTTAAAAATAAAATAGTTTGAGAAGGAAAGGTGCATTAACAACTGAACTGCAAGCACATTAGGAAAGAAGTTTGGTCAAAGATTTTGATTCTTTGGTATAGTTTGTAAACCTAAATTCTAGACTTATTACTGCCTCTTGAGAGTATGTTGTAATCTCATGATGTGAGGGAATTAGAACGTGAGTGTGTGTTTGGAAGAAAGAGGGAGCAATGGAAGCTGTGTTCCAGCTCACGACCATTTTTTATCTTGTATAATTCTGCTCCTTACATAAATCTTCCTAGGAGGATATCAATCAGCAAGCATTTATTAAGTGACTACAATATAGAGTAATTACTACTCTGAAGGGAAGAAGGGACACAACAGATACATAGGTAAGTCTGTGCAAAATAAATATGAAAAGAATAAGTATATCTTAAGTACAAGGTCGTTCAGTGCAGTGTTGTGAGGCATGGAGAGTGCCAGCAGTTGGGGACGGAGGAGGAAAGACTGCATCTTAAAATATCCATTCATTTTTGGCATTTAAAGTCCTTCCTGGCCTGCCCAATCTGCTTTGACAGTTTTAGCACACATTACTCTCTTTACATTCCCTAGACTTTTTACTATTCCTTATAGAGAGCATGCTCTTTCCCATTTCTGCACCACTCTGGAATATCTCTGACTTCTTTGCCATAAGAAACTAAAACTTTCATCATCCTGCTAGATCCTGTCAACCTTGGTTACTACCCTCTCCTCTCTAACTGGAGAATGGAGCAATGAACCTTTATTTAAGAAGTGAACTCAGCTCAGAACATCTGCTTTCTCAACTGGAAGCACAATTTTGGGACTTATCTGACTTTAATATACTTTCTCTGTCTCTCCTTTTACAATCTCTCCTCTTCTCCCTCCCACCCCTCAATGTTCTTGGCACACAGTAGGTACTTGATGAGTGCTTTTCATTTTTAGAGGTCATAGGAACTATCTTTCAAAGGACAATGAAAGGCGCATAGAGGGCTTGAATGGGTTGTAACACATTACTAATGAAGAATTACATTAGTGATAAAACATAAAGAATATCAGTAGGAAGCTTTATGACTGAAAAAAAAGATGACTAGGTCATACCTTTAGGGAAGAGTCAGGAAGAGGTTATGTGAAAGATAGTCTTTGTAATCTAGTAAAAATCCTTCCTATGCTACATTGGTATTGTCTACAAATTCTGTATTTATGCATAAAATTTTAAAATAGTCCAACTAATTTTTTAAAAAAATTTTTTTAATTAAAGCTTTTTATTTGTATAACATATGTATGGGTAGTTCCCCGGCATTGATCTTTACAAAGCTTTCCATTACAAATTTTACTCCCAGTCCCCTCCCCTCCCCTAGATGGCAGGAAGTCCACTATATGTTAATAATGTTGAAATACTTGACAAGTTGTGCAAGAAAATTTCTAACTACAAGAAAAAAAAAATCAGAGAAAGGCAACACAATGCAAGCAAACCTCAATAGAGAGCATGAAAATGTTATGTTGTGGTGCACATTTCACATTCCTCTCTCTGGGTGTATATGGTTTTCTTCAGTGAACAATTGGAACTGGTTTGAGATAATTCTTTGTTGCACAGAGCCATGTCCATCAGAATTGATCATCATGTAATATTGTTGTTGCCGTGTATAATGATCTCCTAGTTCTCCAACTAATTTTCTATGAGTCTACTTTCCCAAAACTACTTCTTCAAGTTTATCTTTCCTACTCTATAGTATCATAGGATTTAGGGGTAAGAGGAGCTTTAAGTATTACCTAGCTTAATTCTCTCATTTTCTGAATTTGTAAATTAAGGTTCCAAGAAGGGAAAAGAGATACCTAAGGTTCATAGGTAATAAGAGAGTTGGGACTTGAAATCTATAGAATTTGGCTTCCCCCTCTCCCTCCCCTATAATATTTCTTCTCTTCACTAAGGGAGAATATCCTAACTTTTCTTGCCTTAGGTTTTCCAATACTAAAAAAAAAAAAAAAAAAAAAAAAATCATTACATTGACATAAAATGAAGGAAGAGGGTCATTTTGTTTAGACTGCATAATTTAGAAAAGAAAATTTACTGGGAGGGGAGTAAAGTGATATCAAAGCTAGTACAACTTTAAAACCCTGAGGCTCAATGAGTCATTCTTTTTTGGTCTTTATAATTTATGCCTCCTCATGGCAAAAAAAAAAAAAAAAAAAAAAAAGTGGGTTTTATAGTACTCAGAAATTGTAAACTTTCACTTTTGCAAAATGATTAGTGCTTATTGGTACTGTTCTTGATTTTGATGACTTTATAATGGATAAATTTTGTTAGAGATAAAATGCTGCATTTCCTATCCTTTATACATACATTGATATTTTAGGTAATTTTTTCTTCTTGATCCAAGTATTTCTATATATCATATTTTGTTTCTTCTGTTTTGCCACTTGTCTGGCTTTTATTGGTTGTTCTAATAGTTCACTACCTAACATAATTGTTTCAGTTTATTCATATCAATATTCTCCTTTTTTCTTTCTTAATCTTGCAGGCAACTATCTAAAGTTAAGATGGCCCAGTAACATTTTTCTTAATTGTATTTATTGTAAAATATTTTATCAGTGTTTGCCTCACCTTAGCCTACACCGTTAATTGTTTTATTCTGATAATGGAAGACTTGTATATGGAGTCTTTCCTCATCTTCCCATCTCCCCAAATGCTAACACCTTTCCAAAGTATCTTGTATTTAACTGCTTTATACATATTTGTAGTTATTCGATGAATGTTGTAGGGGATGTGGGAAGACTGGGACACTGATGCATTGTTGGTGGAGCTGTGAACGGATCCAACCATTCTGGAGAGCAATTTGGAGCTATGCTCAAAAAGTAATCAAACTGTGCATACTCTTTGACCCAGCAGTGTTTCTATTGGGCTTATATCCCAAAGAAATCATAAAAGAAGGAAAGGGCCCCACATGTGCAAGAATGTTTGTGGCAGCCCTTTTTGTAGTGGCAAGAAACTGGAAATTGAAAGGATGCCCATCAATTGGAGAATGGCTGAATAAATTATAGTATATGAATGTAATGGAATATTATTGTTCTGTAAGAAACGACCAGCAGGACGATTTCAGAGAGGCCTGGAGAGACTTGCATGAACTGATGCTCAGTGAAATGAGCAGAACCAGGAGATCATTATACATGACAACAACAATACTATATGAGGATCAGTTCTAAGGGACATGACTCTCTTCAACAATGAAATGCTTCAAACCAATTCCAATTGTTCAGTGAAGAAAGCCATATACACCCAGAGAGAGGGATGTGAAATGTGGACCACAACATAACATTTTCATGTTCTCTATTGAGGTTTGCTTGCATTGTATTTCCTTTATTGGATTATTATTTCTTGTAGATACGATTTCTCCTGCACAAAAAAATGATGTGTGGCAATAACTATACATATATTCGATTTCTTAAGTATTCTAACATAATTATCATGTAGTGGATATCCTGCCATCTAGGGGAGGGGTGGGCAGTAGGGGGGAAAAATTTGTAACAGAAAGCTTTGTAAGGGTTAATGTTTAGGAATCACCCATACATATGTTTTGCAAATAAAAAGTATTAATAAATAAAACAAAAACAAAAAAAAACATATTTGTAGTTATTATCTTTATATTTTTTATATTTATAAAAATCTTAAATATGCTGTATATACTTTTGATCTTCATCATTCTAATATAATTTACTTTAAAACAAGGATTATTTAATTCTTTGGATTTGTATTGTTATTGTTCAGTATCTGGAATGTAATAGTTGCTTAATAAGTGATTATTGATTTATTTATTATTGTATGTTTGTAATATGTTTTAAGATTATCAGAAGGCCTAAATATCACTATATCTACTCTCTAATCATGCTATTTTCCTTCCAATGACAAGTTTTAATTGAATGCATTCATATAGTAACATTATATCCTTGAAAATATTTTTAGGTTGTAGTGTAGAATAATTAAGTAGAATGCTAGTTTGATTTAGGGGAAAGAGTCTGAATTATAGATCTACTTTAAATTGTAGATTTATTTTTTTATTACCTTCAACTGCTATGGGGATTAAAAAGTAAGATTAAGAGACTATTTTTAAATAAAAGAAGTAAGTTAATGAAACATTTCCATTTATTAAGTCTATATTTTGTAATATGACAGGTATAAGTGATAAAAGTCCTTTAATGCACAATAATTAATTGCTATATTCAGAAGCTTTATTATTGAAAGAGTCCATCATTTCTTAAACTGAATTTAAAAACAGTATTGATTTTTAGATTAGGCTAGTTTAATTGAAATCATCTTGCTCAAATCCTGATTTGTCACAAGGCAAGTTTTATTTAATCGCATTTTCCTTTGTACAGTGTAACAAAGTAATTCAGGGTCAAATTGCGTTAATTTTTTTAAAAAAGCAAAGTCATGTAGCTTAATACATATTCTCCAGTATGTTTGCGTTGTTTCTCTTGTCCTTTTCTCCTGTTTATTTCCCTAGATTCAGTATAGTTTTATCTTCTGCAGGGTCTACTGTTATTCTTCTGATTTATTTACCTTTTTGAAAATTTGGTGAGATTAGAGGTAAGACATTATGGCAATTGAAATATCTTATCTCTTATCTCCAGATGTTGTTGTTTTCAAAACACAACATCTTCCATATCTGTTGTTCAAATAGAAAAGCAAATTATCTTTGATCAAATGAGGTTCTTGCCTGTGTGTGTGTGGGTGTGTGTAAAACATTGCACACCTTAAAACACTATATAAATGCAACCTATAATAATAATGATAACAATAATTTTTAACCCACTTAATGGCATGTACTAGGTCAATATTTCCTAAACATTTTCTTATGAAACACATTTGGATTTGAAAAAGAATAAATATTTACTAGAGAGACTATGAAATGTAGAATACTCTTTGGATAAAAGCTTCAGGTAGAGATAGAGACTGGACCAGGGATTTCATTGGTACAGAGAATTTCTTTCTACCAGTGCAATGGTGTACAATCTCTGCTATGTTGAGTCTCTGAGAGTTACTTGTCTAGGGCATAGAGTGGTCAAATGTCTTGTCTACAGTCATACAGCTAATATGGATCCAAGGTGGGATTTGAACCCTACATCTTCTTGACTCCAAAGATTGCTGTCTGTTCACTGTGCCATTCAGTCTATAATAGAGAGAAAAGGAAGCTTGGAAAACCCTTTATTTGTTTGTTTGGCATCTCTCATCTATTAATTCATTTATTTGTTGAGGAAATGAAGAAGGCTAAACTAATTTCCATTTCAGAAAATTGCCACAAGTATTTTTGATGCATACAACTTTATATTTTAATATTATTTAGAGTGCAGAAATCACTAGCACCAAAATTTTCTAATAGAATCACTATTCAAATAACATAAAGCACCAGGAACTGGCAGAACACAGCTTGATAGTTCCTATTATTGGCTGAAATGTTGGGTCCTTTAATGATAACAAACTACTCCCAGGAACAAAGGCCCATCATTTGATGCCAGCATTAGTATATGGCTGTAACACAATATCTCTTGAAAAATTAAAATTGAATGTCATACAGAAGGCAATAGAGAGATATTGTGGATGAGCAAATTAGAAGATATTTTTTTAAAAAGGACCTTCAGAGGAGAAATCTTTTATTTCTGTAAAAGGATGGCATTTGGGAAATTTATGATAAGGAAAAAAGACAGACTGGTTATGTGATAAGGGCATTGCCTTAGTGCATTACTGGAATTGTCAAGTTGAAACCAAGGATGGCCTCTAGCATATTGGGTGGACTACTTGTGACAGACTTAAGGGAAGCATTATGGACCAGAGAATCATGAGATGGGTAGAACTGAGTGGGTTGTGATCTAGCTTAATTGATGAGATTTTGAGTATGTTAAGGGAGGCATGGCTAGAAAGAAATTAACATGGGAGTTTTAAGAAACTGCAAACTAAGAAAGGATCCCAATAGAAGTATATGTGGAGAAAAGCATTCTGTCCAGCAACACAAGAAAGCTAAAGTATATATTGGGGGGAAATTGAAGAAATGAGATTAAGAGACTGTACAATGATAGACATGTGAGATGATAGAGTCTTCAACTGACATGGTTGTTATATGAGTAGAGACACGGGAATGGATGGGAGAGATATTCTGGAGGTAAAATTGGCAAAAATGGATGACTTATTGATGGAGAGAGAAAAGAGTCAAGGCTGATTGAATAAATAAACCTGAGTGGACCTGAGGTTAACTTCAGTAGAAACCTCAAGAGAAAAACTTCAATAGAAACCTCAAGAGAAAAAAGAGGAGCCAGAAAGAGAGTTTGGGTTTAGGGTGAAAGAAAAAGTTTCATCTTGGATGAGTTGCATTTGAAGTGTCACTCAGACATCCAGTTGGATTTGTCCAACAGGTGATTTCTGATGGAAGACTGGAACTCAGGAAAAAAAGACTGGGTATATAATGTGAAAGTTGTCTATGCAGACATCCAGATTGCTTTTCTTTGTATTCTCAGCATTTAGCGTAGTACATGGTAAGTGTTTAATAAATACTACCTGACTGATTAAACTCATGGGAGCTAATGAAATCACAGAGTATATGAAAAGGGAAGAGGGCTCAGGAAAGATTTTCATGCTGTTACTATGAATAAGAGAGTTGTGGGTTAATCTGGGCTTCTTAAAAACTTTTTCTATATGTGATCCCTTTTGACTGGAGAAATTTTTATGTGAACCCAGGTATATAAAATAGCTATACAAATTAAACATTTATTAAAATAAATCATAATTTCATGACCCTCATTCAGTTTTGAGACCAAACCGCAACTTAAGAAACTGGGGCCTAGCTCATAATACTATTAATATGATGTGTGTGTGTGTGTGTGTGTGTGTGTACGTGTGTGTGTGTATACTATGTATAGAATAATAGTACATATTAGATGGTTTGGGATCAATTTGAAAAGCTGGACCTAAAACTTCTTTATTAATGATTTGTTTATGCCATAGGAAAAGGTCTCTAGAGGGATGGCCTAGTTAATGTGCTTATTTTTGTTCTGTTCGATATTTTTATGAATGACTTGGATAAAGGATTAGGGGGCATACTTATTACATTTGTAGAACTGGAAGAATAATTGGCTATGATATCCAGGTAGATCTGATAGGCTAAAATGTTGGGTTGATTCTAATATGATAAAATTTATTAAGAATATTGGTAATGCCCTCTTGTTTGGATTAAAAAAATTGCCTTTGCAAAACAAAAATGGAGGAGGGATAGTCAGACAGCAGCTTTAAAAAGATTTGGGTAAACTGCCAGCTCAATATGAGTCAGCAGGGTGACATAGCGGCCAAAAAACTGAAGGAATACAAAGTTTCCAGGAATATGGAGCAGTTAGTTATACCATACTTCTCAGCGGGCCAGGTCACAGCTGGAGTATTATATTCAATTTTGCTATCTCCATTTTAGAAGAATCATGATTAAACTGGTATGTCTTAAGTTGAGCATTTGTAGTAATAAAGGGGCTTAAGTTCATGTCTTAGGATCAGTTGAAGAAACTAGGAATATCTAGTATGGAGAAGAGAAAACTTGGGAGGGGCACATGATAATTTCCTTTCAGTTCATCAAAAATTGTTATGAGAAAGAGGGACATTATGGACACTATTTGTGTGGAAGGTAGAACCAGGTGCCCTTTCTAGAAGTCTAAGAATAAGCAAATTCAGGCTTGATATAAGAAAAAACTTTCTAATAATTGTTCAGTCATGTCAGTTGTGTCCAACTCTGACTCCATTTGGGATTTTCTTGCCAAAAATACTGACGTGATTTGTCAGAAATAATCCTATTTGCTCAGTTTCTGACAAATCACTCCAGTAAATAGGATTAAGTGACTTGTCCAGGGTCACAAGCTAAGTATCTGAGGTCAGATTTGAACCAGGTCTTCCTTCCTCCAGGCTCCACACTTTATTCAGTGTACCATCTAACTTCTGGATAACAGAGCTATCCCAGAGTAGATGGATTAGATGTCATTAAGCAAAGGTAGGACCAACTGTGAGGCCTATTTTAAGGGAGATACTTGTTCCTGGGCACTTTGGAATAAATGAATTTTGAGGTCTTTTCCAGATCTGCAATTCTATCATATTTTATAGGATATAATATTTATAATTTAAAGTTAGAGGAAGTTATCTAGTTCAATGCCTTCATTTTACCAAAGTTGAAACTAAGGTACCTTTGAGGTAAATGACTCACCTAAAGTCAGTGACCAAGCTGGGGTTCAAAACTAGGTCCTCTGATTTTGTATTCAGAGTGTTTTCCTGTATAAATGCAGCTGCTTCTTTTATAAAAACGCTACCCAGAAAAACAAAAACAAAAACAAAAAAACTCTATCCAGCTTCTCTTTGTTTAGTTTTTTTAGGTATTCTGATATGGTAAATATATTTTAATTAATTGATGGTTCAGAAATGTGACTATTCTCAGTGAAGATTATAACCCTTACTTTTTCCCATTCAGAGTTTGCTAAACCCCAATTATGGGGTTTTTCCCATATGTTCCTCCACATGTGTTTTGGAATGTTGCTTGTGGAAGTCACATTATTCCATCTGGATATACTAAAAATGAACATTATTTAACCCCAACTGAGCTTCTTCAGTTCTCATTGCATTTCCAAATCTCTTATGTAGTCTCCTGACCTTCTCCCTTTCAGCAGAGGACCTGACCTCCTCCTTTAACCAGAAAATAAAAGAATCTATTATGAATGTTTTTTTTTCTCCTATCCCATAATTCTAAAATCTTCAATATCACTTCTTATTTTCTTTTTGCTCTGATTTGCTCTGTATGAAGAAGTGTTTATCAATATCATCAATGGTGTGTGTGTACACATGTGCACCTATACTCCCTTTTCCCTTATGTCTTATTCTGCATCCATTAGCACAACTTCATACACCCATGGAATTATGGTCATTGTATTCTACACACACACACACACACACACACACACACACACACACACTTGCATGTAGCCATTAAAAGAATTTGTTTGGCTTGATTATGCATATTTTTTACAATAAATTTGCTTTTTCCCCTCCCTTCTCCAATGGCATTGGGGGTAGGAGGGCACGAGAGTAAATAGAGATCTGTTATTTTTTTTTTAATGGGAGGGAAAGGCTATGGATGTAAAATGGTACATGAATTCTCATATGATATAATTTTATTACTAACCTTAATTATTTGTTTTATTTTGTTATGAGACCTCACAAAGCAGAAATAATTTATAATATAAAAATAAAATGCCTCAAACTGAAAATGAAAAGGAAAAAAAAAATCCAGTGACCTTTATCCAGGCTCCCTCTTTTTTGACTTCTCTGTACTATTTGATGTTGTTGACCACTTCCTCATTCTGCATACTCTCTTAGAATAAGTTTAAATCCTTGCTCTGACACTTCCCTATCCAAGCCACTTTGGACAAGTTCTTTCTCTTATGGATTTCAGTTTCCTCATCTGAAATTAATGAATTGGGTTAGATAACATTCTATATTTCTTTAGTTCAAGTTCCATAGCTGTAAAACTATGATTCTCCAATATTATACCCACCTGACATCTCAGTCTCCTTTGCTAAACCATCATTCGTGTTCTATACTTTGTTTGCAAATTCTACATCTTTGTCCTGTTCAATGTTCTTTTTTTTGCCATTTTATCAACTACCAGGAGGGAAAGGAAATGAACGTTGATTAAGCACCTACTATGTTGCCACGTAGTGGTACTGTGCAAAATGTATCTGAGCCTTCCTTTCTAGGTTTAATTCATATGATTTCCTTTCCAACTCTGTTCAAGTTAATTTACCCCTATCTGTTTTTCCATATACCAGGCTATGCATCTTCTACCCCAGTGAATATACCTGGAATATCCTTCTTCCTAATCTTAGCCTTTTAAAAAGGCCTGGCTTCCTTCAAAGTTCCAACTCTTGTGGCACCTCTTTTAGGATGTTGTTTCTGATCTTAATTATTAGCACTCTCCCACCTCAAGATATTTTTCACTTTTATCCTTTTTAAAAATTTTGAGTCTATTGTATGTAATGACTAATATGAAAATGTTTTAGATGATTGTACATGTATAAAATACATTGGATTGCTTACCATCTCAGGGAAAGGAGAGGGGAGGAAGCAATAAAAGTTTAAAGTTTTTAAAAAATGTTTTAATATGTAATTGGAGAAAAACAAAATATGTTATAAAAAGAAAAAGTCATAATTATTCAATTCCCTTTCATTTTTTTTTTCCATTTTAAACTTCATTGGAATAGAAGTACTCTAGTCAAATCTTATCTTTTCACTGTCATTCTGGGCAACCTCTATATTTCAAATCCTACTCTGAGTACCCTGGTAATCATTACTAGAAAGTTAACAGATCTAAATTTTCAAATATTCTACTTTCATTCAACATTCCTACTACTGCAATAAAAGAAAAAAAAGGATACATGACCTTATCAGTAGTGTATTTGAGAGATAGGATTAAACAGGATTACCAAGTGATTGAAAGATGGAAATCTTAAATGAGACCCTTTACTTTCACACTAGGTTCTGGAGAGGAAATTGATGATGTAGTTCTGGCCAGATATTCCATTATCATCTCCGCAGGGCTAAAGATGCACTGAAACTTTATATTTTAGAATCCTAAGTCACCTTGTACACTTGAGACAAATGAGTTTAGAGAGGGATATCACAGACATTGAAAGCAGTACCTGATTCCAGCAACAGTAAGAAGGGAGGCCAAGAAGAGTTAGAGAAAGACAAGAAACAGGTGAAAAAATCTCTTGATGGGTTTTGACCTTTAGTATTTGTATAACCATCTCCAAGCCATTTAAAAACCTTTAAGAACCTTAGTTTACTTATTTCACTGAATTGCAGTGAAATTGAAATGTAAAGTGCTTTGCAAGTTTAAAGCATTCCATTAGGTAATACAGTGGTTAGAGCGCTGGGTTCTAGAGACTGGCTTAAAGACGGGCAAATCACTGTTTGCCTCAGTTTCATCTTGTAAAATGACCTGGAGGAGGAAATGGCAAACTATTCCAATATCTTTGCCAAGCAAGTCCTAAAAGTCCCAACTGAGAAATGACTAAAGAGAAACAAAAAATTATCACTAAAATAACCTCTTAAACTATTTTTAAAAACTGTTTATTGATCCTTATTTGTCATTTTAAATCACTATAATTTCCCTTAGTATTCTTTGCCTCTTCCTACTATAAAGTAGAAAAAGAGGTGTGTGTGTGTGAATCAAAGCAACTGATTAGTACATTGGAAAAGTTTGAAAATATGTCCATTTCTACAAAGAAGGGATGGGATTGGAGATGTTTTCTACTAGCTCTTTTTTCAAGCCATGTTTGTTTGTTTTTTTATAGTTTTACCATCATGGATTCAAGTTTTTCTATTCTATTTTTTACTGTTCTATTCAATTTTTACTATTGGTTAGGTCATAAATTTGTTATTACAGTTCTTCTTTGTTTCATGTTTTAATTATTTAGGAATATCTTGCTGTAGTTCCATGCTCTCTTAGGAATCCATAGGATCCCTTGCCAAATCAGGCATTAATTTTTTTTTCCTCTTAAATTTTTATTCATAGGTGCCAGAACTTTTGCTTGACCTGAAGGTTCTGTTTCTTTCTGTTAATGATATTTTTCCCTGCTAGTTTATCTAGTTATATTCAAAGTCTTTAATTTACCACTGCCTTCCCCCTGAGATCTTTGGTAATTTCAGTCTTTGTTTCTTCGGTTGCTCACTTTGTATTTCCTCATTGATGACTATTTCCCCATGGACTGGATTTCAGAGTATCTCAGCTCCCTTTTACTATCAGCAGTTCATGGTCCACCAGATGATGACTTCTTCGGGAAAAGACTTCATCCTAACTGGATGCTGGGATCTTTCAGTTTTAATGGAATGTACCACACAGTTACACATGAAGCATTTGCATTTCCCTCTCTTTTTTCATTTTCTGTCACAGCTCTATTTTAGCATAGAGTATTATCATGCTGCTGTCCTAACTTGAGCAAGTTTCTGCTTTGAGGGGTCTTTTGCCACATGGGAAGAGATACAACTGAATTCAAGTTGTGTAGCATTGCTGATGGGATCATGGTGGCAAGGTGTGTGTTTTAGGTCAGGGAGTAGCCATCTCTACTCTTAATAAATTGAATTTTTCTTTCTTAAGGTTCTTGGTATCTTAGATCAAAACTTCTTATACTGTTGTGACTGCATAACTGAATGTGGAGTTGCAAAATTATGATTTATTATCAGTAAATGTTTGATTTATATACTCATTTTATATACCTACGTGCCTGGGGTTGTGTAAAAATTTCTCAGGCAAAAAGAGTTCACAAGTGAAAAAAGTTTAACTTTTGAGTGGAAAAGAAACCCTGAGCTAGATGGTGGAGATAGCTAGAATTGTTCTTTCTCTTTTATTTTATTCCTATTTTTTGATGATCAGAGGAAATTCTTAGTCCTTCATCTTGTTGATCAAGTGACCTAGAAGTCATTAGACTGACTCTTAAATTACCAACTTGATAATTGTGGTGGATATTAACTGAGGAAACCTTTATTCTATCTCATCATAATACATAAAATGTATTCACTTACATAAAATGCGCGCTTTCTAACTGCATGACTTTGTCTAAGTCCTAACACGTAATCAGCATGGGTTACAGTTTTCTTGTTAAAATTTGGAGAAAAGTCTATCTTGCCTACCTCAAAGCATAATTATTATGACTGTCAAATTAGGTAAGACTTACAGGATCTTTTTCCAAATTGTCAAACACAATAGGAGGTGTTATATTTATTGAAGTGCATGTGATTTTTTATTGTTTGAATATAATACTATATTCTTTAATGACCCTTTAATGGGTCATCTATTTGTTGATGTTCTACTTATGACTAAAATGTAAGGAATTTTTCCTATGAATATTTCCATAATATGCCATATAACTGTACATACCCTTTGATCATTATCTAGCCAGGCCACCACCTCAGAACTTCAGAGACCTAGAGTATTATTCTTAGAGTCAAGTGATCTTGATTCAAATTGTGCCTCACACATTTATTGGATTTAAGACCATGTTTAAGTCACTCATTCTTTTAGAGCTAAATTTCTAAATTTGTAAAATGGTGAAAATGGTGGTTATGAGGAAATTCTTGCTAAAAAGTAAAGCGTGTAAATATATATTTATTACTACTATATGATTCTTAGTTTTTTGTTTAAGGTGCTTTAATCATATAAGACTAGATAAATCGAACCACTATTGTGGCCCTTTGATAGTGTTATTGTAAAGTCTTTAGCTTGGCTTCCTTTGTGGAGTAGACTTTTTAGTACTTAAGCACTAATCTAAACCACATAGGAAAGAAAAAAATATATACCTTCCATGTTTGTATAAGAATTGTGATTATAATTGGACCATTCTCTTTACCAAAATTAAAATAAAACAAAAGCTCTTTGGGGGAAGGGGTTATTACCCTGTTGATAATCTGCCATGGTGGCAAATTATCCTGGGGGCACAGTTGATAGTTTCAGCAGCTGTCAAAAAGTTAACACTAAAATGTATAATTGAGATTTTTTAGTGTTATACAGAGAATTTTTTACATCTTAATAAATCCTCATATTCTTAATAGTATTTTCTCAGCATCACACATGTCAACCTTTTCCTGACATTTTCAGGATTATATTTTGCATTAAAGTAATTTTGCTATAGATATAGTATGACTCTTGAGAATGGCGGTTGTTCCTGGTTTTTTAAATACTTTGTTCATTTACAAAATGACAAATGGAATAGGTTGACCTGGTCAATCTTGATTTAACAATGACAATGAAAAACTGTAAACAAATCATCTTTATATAACTGATACTGAAGGGCTCTCTTAATGCTTTTTTTTTTCCCTTTTTTCATTGTTTTCTTTTTTCTGCTTATACATGTACATTTATTTAGAATACATATTTCTTTATGAGTTATGTTGAAAAATCAGAACAAAAGGGATGACTTAATTCTTCTCAGTCTTAATTCTTTTATTAATTGGTCCCTACTATCCCCACTCCTTTTCCATTGAGCACATTTTTTTTTGTTTAAAGCTATTTTTAGTATTTTTTTTTGTTTGCAACCATTTATAAGAATTTAATTTCTGTTTTTTGCTCCTTTCTTCTCTCCCTTCTCCTTTTTTCAGTTTGGCAAGTGATCTGATATAGGTTATACATTTGTACAGTCATATTAAACACATCAGTCATGTTGTGAAAGAAAAATCATAAGAAAGGGGGAAAAAAAAAGGTGAAAATAGTATGCTGCAATCTGCATTCAGATTCCACAGTTTTTTCTCTGGCATTTGCCATCATGAATCTTTTGGGATTATCTTAGATCATTGTATTGTTGGGAAGAGTTAAGTCTATCAAAGTTGATTATACAGTGTTGTAGTTATTGTGTACAATGTTCTCATTCTCCTCACTTCACTCAGCATCGGTTCATATAAGTCTTCCCAGGTTTTTATCCCATTACATTCAAAAACCACAATTTGTTCAACCATTCCTTAACTTATGGACACCCCCTGGATTTCCAACTCTTTGCCACCATAAAGAGAGCTTGTATAAACATTTTTGTGTATGTAGTTCTTTTCCCTTTTTTTATGATTTCTTTGAAATGCAGACTTAATAGTGTTATTGCTGGATCAAAGGTTATACACAGTTTTATAGCCCTTTGGGCATAGTTCCAAATTGCTTTCTAGAATGATTGAATCAGTTCACAATTGTACTAACAATACATTAGCACTCCAATTTCCCACTTCTTCCATTGAGCAGATTTTAAAAACTACCTCTGAAAAACAGGTCACTCAATGCTTACAAAGCCTGGCAGAACAAATTTTCCATATTAGCCATGTCCAAAACTGTGTCTCTGAAATTTAAGTTTATCACCTCTACAATTTGGACCTGTGCCCAAGACCTATCAAACTGCATACCCTTTAATCCATCAATGTGTCTGCTGGGTCTGAATCCCAAAGAGATCATAAAAAAGGGGAAAGGACCCACATGTGCAAAAATGTTTGTAGCAGCCCTTTTATAGTGTCAGGGAACTGGAAACTGAGTGAATGCCCTTCAGTTGGGGAATGGCTAAATAAATTATGGTACATGAATGTTATGGAATATTATTGTTGTATAAGAAATGATGAGCAGGGTGATTTCAGAAAATCCTGGAAAGAGTTCCATAAACTGATGCTGAGTGAAGCAAGAACCAGAGAACCAGAGACACAGTAACAAGATTATGTGATGATCAATTCTGATGGATGTGGCTTTTTTCAACAGTGAGATGATTCAGGCCAATTCCAATAGATGGGATGGAGAGAGCCACCTATATCTAGAGAGAGGACCACAGAGACTGAATGTGGATCAAAGCATAGCGTTTTCACCTTTTTTGTTGTTATTGTTTATTTGCTTATGGTGTGTGGGTTTTTTGTTTTTTGGGTTTTTTGCTCTTTCTTGTTTTTTTTTTTTTTTTTTCCTCCTTTTGATCTGATTTTTCTTCTGTTGCATGCTGAATATGGAAATGTGTTTAGAAGAATTGCACACATTTAATCTATATTGGATTGCTTATTTTCTTGGGATGGAGAAGAGAGGGAAAAAATTTTGGAACACAAGATTTTCCAAAAGTAAATGATGAAAACTATCTTTACATGAATTTGGAAAAATAAAATACTATTGAAAAAAAGGTTTTCATCTGGCAGTGAGTGGCATGTCTCCTTTTCATTTTTTTGGATTTGTAGTTGTAAAATCTTTCAAAGTTGTTTTTCTTCGCAATGTTATCATTGAATACATTTCTCTTTTGTTCACTTCATTCTGCTTAAGTTCATAAAGGTCTTCACAATTTCCTCTGAGATTATACATTTCATAATTCCTACAATTCAGTGATACTCCATTCCATTGATATTCCACTTGTCTAGCCATTTCTCAAAAGAAGTACAATCTCTTAGTTTCCAGTATTGGGGAAACATGAAGAGAGCTGATATAAATATTTTTGTCCATATAATTAGATCCTTTCCATGTTTCTTTGATTTCCTGGGATATAGGTTGAATAGAAATCTAGGTGGTTCAAAAGGTCTTGAGTGAAGTAAACTGCGAAAGCTGGAGACAGTGCTCTAAAAATGAGCAAAGGCCAACTGTACCTCAAGACCAAGTTAATGCAGAAATCACATGATTTACAGGAAATGAGATCATATGATCCATTTTTATGAAACCCAGTTATTAGCACCTCAGCATTGGAACCCCCGTATAAGGTAACTCAGTAGTCCTAAAGATGTGATTGGCCTAGAATTATTTCCATGTTCATTACTTAGAAGTCATTTGTTCTGACCAATTAGGATGGAGGTCCAGCCTATGGGGAGCATTATCTAAGACTTGTATATAATTTCCTGCTTGCTTTCTGTATCCTGTCTCTCTCATTGCCAGATCATTCTGGTGATGCTGAGATGGCCAACTCTTGCTACACTTGACAAAAAAAAAACAACACAACTTTTCTGTTTTCCTACCTTGAGATACTTCTGATTTGTTTCAGTTGGTGGTCTTTGGACACACACGGTATGTATAGTGTAGTCACTTTCCAAGCATATTTCCAAATTGCTTTGCAGAACAGCTATATCAATTCATAGCTTTACTAGCTGCCAGGATATTCCCTTTTTCCCATGGAACATCTAATGTTTGCCCTTTTTCTCTTTTATCATCTTTACCAGTGTGTAGGTATGAGATAAAACTTCTAAGATTTTTAAATTTTCATTTCTTTATTAGTGATTTTGAAACATTTTCCATAGGAGTTTATATTTTGGCCTTTTTACCTTGAAAGTTACTGTTTATTCCTTTGATCATTTTATTGGGCTTATATATTTGAATCAGTTTTTTTGAAATGAGACTTTTGAAACCTTTCTCAGAAATTTGTTACAAAGATTTTTTTTCCCCAAGTTACCTATTTGTTCTAGTTTTTACCACATTTTATTATTTATGCAAAAACTTAAATTATATGTAATCAGAATGTGTGTTTTTAACTTGAGATCCTTTCTGTCACTTGTTTAGTCATGAACTATTTCCATATCTTCCTTGCCCCCTCTAGTTTATGGTGAAAATTTTTATATCTAAATCATATATTTAGCTTATCTTGGTATATGCTGTGAAGTGTTAGACTAGAGTCTAATTTCTGCCATAGTTCTGTTGAACTTTGATGTTTTTTTTTCTTTTTTCCCATTAGTATCTTTGAGATTCTTGACCTTGTATTCCTTCATATGAATTTTGTGTGTCAGATGTTCTTTTAGGACTTTGATACAATTAATGTAGATAGTGTACATTGTCATTAATTCTAGCCAAATTAATTTACTTATTCAATGACATACCAATCAAACTACTAAAGAATTTTTTAAAGAGCTAGAAAAAAATAATAATTCAATGGAAAGAACAAAAAATCAAGAATATCAAGGGAATCAGTAGGGAAAAAATATGACAGAAGACATCCCTAGCTGTACCAAATTTCAAACTAGATTACAAAGCAATAATCATGAAAATAATCCAGTACAAGCCAAGAAATAGAACAGTGCATCAGTAGAATACAGTAGGCACACAATATGAAGTAGTAAACGACCAAAGTAATCTTAATATTTGATAAAGCCAGAGACCTAAGATTTGGGAGCAAGAATTCACCATGTAACAAAAATTGGAGAAAAAACTGGAAAGCAAAACTAGATATAGACCAACAACTCACCATAAACCAAGATAAAAGTCAAAATGGATATATTAGAGTGATACAAGCAAATTGGGGGAACATGGCAAATTTTATCTGTTATATCTATGGATAAGAGAAGAATTCATGAACAAACAAGAGGTGGATAGAGTCACTGGAAATAAAATGGATAATTTTTATTACATTAAATTATAAAAAAAGTTTTGTACAAACAAAACCAAGGCAGGCAAATTTAGAAGCAAAGCTGGAAATTGAGGGAGACATGGGGGAGAATTTGTAGCAAGTTTTTTATTATTATTATAAAGGTCTAATTTCTCAAATATATAGAGAACTGAGCCAAATGAATAACTTAATAGTCATTTCCCAATT
The DNA here is from genome assembly GCA_023553655.1 of Myrmecobius fasciatus. NCBI lineage: Eukaryota > Metazoa > Chordata > Mammalia > Dasyuromorphia > Myrmecobiidae > Myrmecobius > Myrmecobius fasciatus. Next base: position 125,482 of record JAJPUD010005061.1, on the reverse strand, counting down.
GATGGATGATGGAGGTATATAAACAGTTTTCAGAAGAGGAAATCAAAGCTATCAATAGTCACAAGAAAAAAAGTGCTAACTTAGTACTGATTAGAGAAATGCAAATTAAGACCGCTCTGAGGTAACATCTCACATCCATCAGATTGGCTAGCATGACAGAAAAGGAAAATGATAAATGTCAGAGATAATGAAAAATAGGTCCATTCATGTAGTGTTGATGGTGTTATGAATTGATTCAACCATTTTGGAGTACTATTTTAAACTATGCCTAAAGGGCTACAAAATTGTAGCCTTTGTATTCCTTTGATTCAGCAATACCATGATTTAGATCTACACCAAAGACATCAAAGAAAAGAGGAAAAAGACCTATTTGTACATTTGTTAACAGCTCTTTTTGTGGTAGCAAAAAATTGGGAACTGAAGGGGATATCCATCAGTTGCAGAATGGCTGAACAAGTTGTGGTGCATGATTGTGATGGAATTCTATTGTGATTGTTATATTGCTTGCCTTCTCAGTGGGTGAGGGAGGGACATGAGGAAGGGAATTTGGAACTCAAAATCTTTAAAAGTGATAAATAAAAGTATTCTTATTTTTAATAATACCTACCTATAAGCAACTGATGTTTTTGCAATTAATTAAGATTGTTTTTATTTCTGCAAAGATTGTTTTATAGCTGGATACTTAGTCTTTGAGGGAATCTCAAAAAATACATTCCAGTATTTTGCAACTTCTATAAGTATTTTGAATGAAAATTCTTATTCTAGCTATTCTTGCTGTATTTTACTATTTATATATAGGAATGCTTTTGATTTGTATGGATTTAGTTTATATTTTGCAACTTTGCTGAAATTATTGTTTCAATCAGTATGCCACCACATTATTTGCCTTAGATCTTAAGGTACTAAGTAATGGTGGAAACCAGAACCCTAATTGGTTCCTCTGGCTTCCCTAGTTCCAACTGTAATTCACCCATCCTGTCTCCATTGTTATATTGAGATAGGTCAGCCTCTGATACTGTTTTGATTAGCATATCTTTAAACTGGTCTGGGGCCTGATTTGTGGTGAAGACTCCACCTGGCTCCTCCCTGGCTCTTCCCATTACTCTCCAGACCTTGCCCTTGCTTCTTCTCTCCCCTGAAGCTTTAAAAAGTCCCCCAACAAGAAAGCACAATATTTGGTTGAGCCCATTAGCTATTTCATAAAATAATTGGCAACATTTGTTACCTGTGATAAATGTATCCCACATGATTTCTTCACATTTCTTGAACTATAATTCTAGTATCCTAATAATGGAAAATAATGCTTTCCCATTCTATTTCTCTCAAAAAATCTAAATCTATGCTGTTTCAGTCTAGTTCAAAAGCATAGCACATTGTATAGAAAGTTTGCTGTATTTGAAGTTAAAATAACTGAATTCAAATCTCAGCTCTGCCCTTTACAAGACTCTTAAGTACATCTTTTAATTTTTCTGAGCTTTATTTTCCTCATCTTGAGGCAGAAGACACCCCAACGATATTAGGGTCCCTAGGTCAGTGTTGCATGTATGATGAAAGAATTGGCAAACTGTCTCCAAATTAAGGGGCAAATATTTCTTACACGCTGTGGGTTAAATTGTAAGAGAATTTAACAAAGAATCAGGAGCAAGAAGATAATTTTGTAGAAAAAAGAAAGATCAGGTTCTTCAAGACACTGATATGCTAATTTTATGATTTGGAGGTAGAATTGAGGGGTGATAGAGGTGGAGTTGACTTATTATTGAATTCTGTGGCTTAGAGGCAGATTTGAAGAGTGGTCTTATAAGTGGAGTTGGAGAGTATTGAATTCTAGGGTGTAAAAGTGGCATTGCACCCCATTATTGAATTCCATAGATTCTCAGAAACTTTGCTATTACTGACCAACAGATTGATATCTGATAGCCAGCATTTTTTGTGATACTCCCCGGGCCAGGTAGTCTTACGGTTATTGCTACATCTTCCCTAGGAGATTATATCATTCATACAGAAAAATGAATGGGTTAGACTAGATGGCCTTTAGGGTCCCTTCTAGCTCCTAAATATATGGTTCTATGAATCTGTATACGTAGAAAGAGAGCTAGAAATATAGGCAGAAGATATGTTAATGGTTTAAGACCAAAAACTAGCCTTTTTTTTTTCCAAACCACAATCTTCTACAAAGAAATAATGTGCCCCAATAAGGTTTACTCTGTGTGTATGTGTGTGTGTGTGTGTGTGTGTGTGTGTGTGTGTGTGAGAATGATGACCTGAGACAACTAAATGAAATTACTTAAGCAAGGTTATTTGCATTAGGGGAACATTTTTATATTAATGTATTGCTTTTAGTAGGTAGATAATTTTTTTTTTTTAAGTAGAACTGTGGTTCATTGAGAGGCAGTGTTACCTAACCAGAGACTAGAGAACCCAGGTTCAAGTTTTGCTATTACCACATATTAAGTAAATGACCATGGATAAATTATTTAACCCTTCAGAACTCTAGGCAACTAACTCTCTAAAGAAATAAATTACAATTTTTGATCTACCTCTGTGTGGAGAGTTTACTTTATAAGAGTTCTTTACACTGGTGAAATCTAGCACTCTAAAAAAATTAACATTAAAAAAAGTAAAAAAATAAATATTGCTACAAAAGTTGATATACATATTTCTGTAAATCTTTATTTTTGATTAACATCTTAATGTCAACCATTATAAAGAACAGAATAAAGAATAGTTTTGAACACATGACACAATAAGTCTGTAATGTCATTATTATAGGTGTTCCTCTCACTGGTGCAGACTCTCTTGGCAGCTTATCCATTCCTCAGATTTTTTGTTCATTTAATGTGCTTACTTTTCTGTTAAATTTTCCATAGAAGCAGCTGGTGAAATAGTTGATAGAGCATTGGGGCTGTAGTTGGTAGGCATATATCAAGAGCTTACTCTGGACCTGGCCAGCCCTGTATGATGCAAGTTTTGAGGATTCTAATATAATCTGAAAGTAAAGGGATTTTTGCCTTCAAGGAGTTTACTTTCTAAAAGATAATACATTAAAGGAAGCTGAAAAGCTTCTCTCTCTAAGCTTTCTCATTGTAATCTCTCCCTCTTTCTCCCTTCCCCTCCCTCTCTCCCTTTTCTTTTCCTTGCCTTCCTCTCTCTTCTTCCCCCCACCCCTATCTCACCCCCCTTTCTCCCTCTCAGTATCTCTTCCCAGAAAATTTCAAGTGAGAAGCCGCTTTTGTCATGATTATAATGGTTGTTATTAAAGCACGAAAAGCAGTATCTGGATAAAGTAACTAGCTGGAGTTGGCCAGAGAAAGTCTGAAGTACTGATTGGATTAAAATTACTCCCTGAGGGAAGCAGGGAAGGACTCTGACTGATGGGGATCACCTCCACTTTACAGCCCCACTCCAGTGGATATCTTGAGTATCCTTACTGTATCCAATCAAAGAGCTAGGTTATGATATTAAAACGTTGTCCCTCCCCCAGTCTGGGGGGGGGGGGGGAATTTCTGCTATAAATCTGGCTCTGTCCCACCACAGAGTTCTGCCTTTTATCTTTTTTATCATCTTTCCCCCATTACTCTTGGTGACTTTCTCCTTGTTATACCTCTTTTAGGGTGCTAAATCCCTTTTAGAATTTAGCCTGCCAGTCAAAAGACATTCTCACTTCCTTGAGTATTCCTGATTGTGAGTTCCTGGGGGGAACTTGTCTTTTCCATTGTTAATTGTTAAAACCCCATTCCTTGCTCTCCTAAATCTGTTTCATATTTTACCACTTATGGTGCCTATTTTACCTCTTCCTTTTGTCAGTAATCTCTTCTCATAAATCTACTTTTTGGCAAGAAGATCCTTGTGAGTTCTTCACATTTAAATTGCTACTGAATCCCATCATTTGGTGCCTACATTAATCTCATCAATAAACTGGTCATTTTGTTAATTAATAGTTATTTTTGTTTTGTTTATATTCAGTATATTATTTTTAGTGTTTTAATCATCTAAAAAAATAGTTATAACATTTTAATTTTTGTTAAGCAACTTATTTCAGAAGCTTTGATTCAATGTGAAAATTTAGTTATGTGAGATTTAGTACTTACCTTAATGTTTAATTGAAATATGCTATTTTGAATTGTGGTTATTAGTGAAATAAAATAAATTGATGCATTTACTTTTCAATTTAATTAGAATTGAAAGTAAGAGTGAACCATATTTTCATGTAACCCTGTTATAAATGCATTGCTTTATCTTGCTACGTGGTGCACTTACTTTCAATTTAATTTTCCCATTTTAAAATTAACATTATGTTGTTTATAATCACAAATTTATTTATTTATTTTTAATGAAACTGCACTATTGGCTTGTCCCAGATTTCTTTGGAAGTTGATCAAATCTTTGCATTTTAAATTTCAATTTTCATTCTTTTTTTATATATAGTCATTTTATTTTATTGATTTCTTTTGATTTTACATTATTTTTATCTCCATATTTTTGTCCTTTATCCCCATACCGAAGGAGCCATTCCTTGTAACAAAGAATAAAAAAGAGAGATGAAAAAGTAGTTCTGCAAAAGTAACCAACTCATCAACCAGTGTTTGTAATACATTCATATAATGCTTTATACCCATTGTTCCTCACCTTTGCATAGAAGAGAAGGATATGTCCTTCTATCCTTTCTCCCTCCCTCCCTCTCTCCCCTTTTTCCTTCCTCCCTCCTTCCTTCTCTCCTTTCTTTCTTTCCTCCCTCCCTCTCCTCCCCAAGCTTGACCATTATGTTTAGGCAGTGTTAAGGGTTTTTTTGTTTGTTTGTTTGTTTTTCCTTTTATTCTAATTGAAGTCATTATGTTCATTTCTCTCCACCCTCCCAATTCTGCTGTATTAAAATATTTTTATTTGTAAAATATTGTTTCTCCTTACTGGCAACTGTACCTTTAATATTATTTGCATGTGTTTGTACATTCATGTGTGTGTAAGATTATTTAGATTTAAGATTAGTTTATTTCTAAGACAAGAGATGGATCACTCACTGATTATGATTACAGTTTTCTTCCCCTGCAAATAAGAAAAGCAACTACCAAAAAACTCTTTTCAAAAGCATATTGTAATAGAAAAATTTATAACAGGCAGAAAATACTTTTTTTCCCTGAGATTATACCATTTATTTTCATTTCCTTGATATGTTTTTCTCATTATTCTCTAAGGAGCAAATCCAAAATTTAATGCCGAATATTGTAACATTTCAAAGAAAATTGTGTTCAGGGCCTGTTCTTTCATACCAAGTTACTTGCCATGGCAACTGAGAATGGTTAAAACTAGAATAGAGGATAGTTATTTAGGTTTTATTTCTAGTAACTTACATTGTGTTCTTGCATAGTACAGTACACTCTTACATAAGGCTTTATATTATTGAATTCTTAGAAAACAGAGGCAATTGTGAAAACACAGTGTAATCAGAACAATGAATGGGAGAAATGTATTATCAAAAGTAACAAAATAATCTCTTTTTCTCTCTCAGAAATATATGTATGTATGTAAGACAAAAATTTATGTATTTCATCAAAATATGTGCTGTCTCATATTTCCTAATGTGCTAATCATAGATCATTGATATTCAAATAAGTAACTCTTGTATATAACCTATAATTTTAAAGAATTTTTATTGCAATTTTAGATGAAGATATTAGACTTTCCAAGGTTTGTAATACTCAGGTTGGCTCTTTTAATAATTAATTAATTAAAATAATAGATGATAATTAAATATATAATAACTTATAATAATTGTTAGTAACTAAATATACATAATATTTAATATAATAATTAAAGATGTGATTGCAGTCATATAATGCAGGAGTCCAGCACTTCGTGCCCCTTGATCTCTGTACTTGCCAGGAAATAACTTCTAGATACTAGGGAACATAGTATCTACTGAGAAGTCAGGCTTATAGAAAAGAACTTTGGGACATAATCATATTAAATACTGACCAACCTTAAAAGGCAAGATATTACAAAGATTTTGAACTGTGTATTTACCTTCTTTCCAAATTAAGCTCCTCTCATCCTCTGGTACTCTGCCTGGACACAATTCCTCAGTGGTCAGCATATTCCTACTTTCTTTGTCCAAGTGATACTGAACCTTTAATCGTTCACAAATTCTCTTCCTCATTCCCATTCTAATTATTGTCCCACTCTAGATCTGCCCATCCCTTCATTATGTCCCTTGGAAGTTCTTGCTTAGTAATTAAAACTTTATTTTAGAAGACCTCTTCCTCTTCTTCCGTTCTCTCACATTTACTGGAACCTGATTTATTCTCCATCATGACTGCATCCCTGGCCACCACTTACTAATTCACTAATTTACTGGTCCTAACATGGAAGTCAAAACACATATCACTACTCAATGTCACTTATGGAATCTTTTGCTAGCATCATTCAGCAACTTTTTAAAGGTTCTAGCTATGCAAATTTACAACCCAATTCAGATTCTGGTGGCCATTGTATACTGACCCTCATGACATCGTTTTATTTATTTATTTTTTTTTCCATTGAACCCTATCTACACCAAATCCTGCAATCATACGAGAAAATTTACTATATATGTTAATATCTTTTCCAATAACTTAAGTTCTTATTTCCTTAATCTGTTCAATTCTTAGGACCTACCATTCTATTCCACCTCAGCTATACACAGGTATGATTATACCTTAGATCTTGCCATCATATACAGTTTTCTATTTACTAGTTTAAGAACTTCTTATCTTTATTTTGTTATAATTTTCTCTTATTGCCTCCCTCTTCTATCATGTTTCTCCTATGACTTACCACTGTTTTACCTATTCTTCATTCTTACTGTGATAACCTAGCCCCTTTACTACTCAAGATTTTCCATTCCACAACCCATATTCTACATTCTTCTTCATTTCTAACATCAATTTCTTGGTAAAATTGCAATTTCTTGTAAAATTTCAACCCTGAATTACTTCTACCAGACCTCTTCTTTTCTCCTACTTGCATACTACATCTCTTCCTTTCTTGTCCAGGAGACATCAATCCAATCTTTTTCTAATAGTCTTTTCCTCTCTTCTGGTTCCTTCTTTGATACCTATAAACATGCTCAATATCTCCCCCTTCTTTAAAAAACCCTCATTTGATTTAATTATTCCTACTATCACATTTCCTGTCCTTTTAAGCTAGCTACTTGGAGAAAATATGTACATTCCATGCCTTCAATTACTTCCTTTCATTCTTTGAAACCTTTATAATCTAATATTTGAATTCATTGTTAAATGAAGCAATTCTCTGCTTCATAAATTCTAATGCCCTCCCCTCTCCATGTTTATTTTTCTTGACCTCTCCGGAGCATTTAATACTGTTGATCATCTTCTCCCCTTTAAGTTTTTGTGAAATTTCTCTATCTTAGCCCTTTTTTTTTTTTTTTTTTTTTTTAAACTTGTCAGGACCAGTTTCTTTGCTGAATCTCTTTATCTCTTGCCCACTAATTATAAATTTTTCTCCAAGGCTTTCCCCATCTCTTTTCTCTCACTTGATTTCTTCAGTTCTCAGATGTTATCTCCATGCAAATGAGATCTACAGATTCCAGATCCCAGATCTATAGATCAACCCTACTCCCTTCTCCTGAGTTCTAGTCCCCTATGACCAACTGCATATTGGACATTTCAGTCTGGATGTGACATAGGTATCTCAAACTTATCAGATCCAAAATAGAATCAATTGTCTTTCCTTCATATCCACTGATTTTCTAGACTTCCCTACAGTGCTTCTTGAACCCTAATTTCATAACCTCTATATAATTTTCTATTCCTCATTCACCCCACATATCCATTCACTTACAAAATGCTGTCATTTTTTCCCTCACACCATCTTTTGTGTTTGTTCCTTTCTCTCCATTCACCCAGTCACCAACTTAGTGTAATCAATCACCAAGTGCTTACTGGGAGCCAGTTCTCTGTTCTAGGTACAGAGGATATATATAGGAAAAAAATGAAACAATTCTTTTTTGCAAATGTTTGCATTCTAAGGACAGTAAATGTGTATTAATATTTCCAGCATAAATAAAAAATTAATAAAAATGTGTATGTGTGTATAATAGTGTGTGTATAGATGTATATACATATATTTTATGTATAATAATATTTATGTAGCACATATTCTGTATCAGACACCATACTAAATACATGGCAAATACTATTTATTTGGTCCTGACAAGAACCCCAGGAAGATAGGTGCTATTGTTAGCCCATATTTACAAATGAAGAAACTGAAGATATACAAGTTAAGTGACTGGTCCAAGGTGACACATCTATTACATATCTGAAGCCAGATTTTTGGGCAGACCTTCCTGACTCCAAGCCTGCACCCTCTCCACTCCTCCAAACTCTAAGCTGGCACTCTTTCCACTGTGCCACTTAGCTGGCTTTTGAATAGTAGAAGGTAGTGTGAGGAGTGAGTGTACTAGCAGTTACAAAAGATTTCATTTAAAAGGCTGTGCTTGAGCTGTCCCTCCTTTTGGCAAGGTAATCAGGGGTAAGTGACTTGCCCAGCTAGTGTCAAGTGACTGAGGCTGGACTTGAACTGTGGTCTTCCTGTGTTTTATCCACTGCCAGCTAACTGTCCCTTAGGCTGCCTTTTAAAGAGAGAAACAGGAAGGATACTCCCAGTTCTTAATAAACATTTCTTAAATTAAAAAGGGGGGGGGCAGCTAGATGGTAAAGTAAGTAGAGCATCGGCCCTGAAGTCAGAAGGACATGAGTTCAAATCCAGCCTCAGACACTTAAACCCTTTCTAGCTGTGTGACCCTGGGCAAGTTACTTAACTCCAATTGCATGGGGGGGGATGGCCTTCATCAGTGGCTTGAATAATTTAACTAATCTTTTAATTGGTCTTTCTGCTTTAAGTCACTTCTAATCCATGCTCCACATAACTATTTGCTAAAATGATTTTCCTGAAGTTTAGATCTGACCTTGTTATTTCCCTGTGTATATCAACACCAGTGACTAAAATCCCAGCACTCTTTGTGTAATCCTGAAGCCAGGCCCTTTTTCAGCTTTCAGTTCCTCTGCCCTTGATGCTTCCTTTCTAACAGAAATTTTTTATAGTAGTCAAAGAGAGACCCATATGGGAAGACAGTGGTGTTGTTTATTACCTTGTACTGAAACCACTAATAGGAGCAGCAGAATCTTTAAAAATGGTGTGATTCTTATCATCTTTTGTGACCATTTTCCCATTATTCTGTTACTGACATTAGAAGTTAAAGGAGCTGCACAGAAGTGTAGGCAGTTTTCCTATCTGTATGTTTCATGGTTTGCCATAGTCAGAAAAATTAATCTTAGGGGTCAAGCTTCTACTGATAAGCCTCTGCATTCTTAATGAGCTCAAATTATTAGATTTAATATGAACTCTTTAGATTTGTTTTAGAACTTTCTAAAATATAAATGGGATTTTTTTATTGGTGTTCTCATGGTTAAAGGGAAGAAAACAAGCATTTAATAAGTACCTGTTATGCTAGGAACTATGTTAAGTGTTTTATAAATATTATTTCATTTGATCATGATAACCCAGGAAGGTAGGGTAGACACTATTATAATACCCATTTTACAGCTGAGGAAACAAAAACAGGGTCACACATATTGTAAGTATCCAAACTCAAGAGTTCCTGGCTCTAGGCTAGTGCCCTATAACTAGAGGCACCTCCTAACTGCCTCAAAAAATTGTGTGTTTGGGATCAAATAAAGTAGTCAAATTGGTTAGGTAACTGAATTAAATTCAATAAATAGTAAAAACAATTAAGCCATTTGTATTGGTTCTTAGTTGGCATAAAATATTAAATGTGAAAGGGATCATAAATATTATCTTTTCCAGTGTCTTCATTTCAAAGATTAGAAAATCATGGCCAAGTCAGGACTTAACACCCTTACTATTCCTCTCTTAAGATACCTTCATCAATTCTGTGTGGACAGACTGTGAGCTCCATGAGGGCAATTTTCTCACTTTTCTTTTTATTCTCAGCATATAGTATACAATATATGCCTGGGCCTGGAGAGAGTTACATAAACTGATGTTAAATGAAATGAACAGAACCAGGATTTCATTGTACATGGCAACTGCAAGATTATAGGATGATCTCTGGATGTGACTTCTCAACAGTGAGATGATTCAAGCCTGTTCCAGTAAGCTTGCGATGATGAAAACTATCTACACCCAGAAAGAAGACTGTGGGAATTAAGTGTGGATCACAATATAGCATTTTCACTTTTTTTTGTTTGCTTGAATTTTATTTTCTTTCTCATTTGTTTCCTTTTTTGATCTGATTCTTCTTGTGCATCAAGATAATTATATAAATTCATGTGCCTATATTGGATTTACATATATTTTTGTCATTTTTAACATATATTGGATTACTTGCCATCTAGCAGCGGGGTTGGGGGAAAGGGGAGGAAATTGGAACACAAGGTTTTGCCAGGGTCAGTGGTAAAAAATTATTCATGCATATGTTTTGAAAGTAAAAAGCTTCAATAAAAAAAAATGCCTGGCACATAATATACTTAATAAATGTGTGTTAACTTAACAAGCAGATGGGCTAGTGGAGAGAGTCCAAGACTTGGAGTTAGAAAGACTTAAATTCATATCTAGCATAGGAAAGGATACTTACAAATTGTGTAACCTTAGTCAAGTAATTTAACCTCTGTCTGCCTTAGTATTCTCATTTGTAAAATGAGAAAAATAATGGCACCTATAACCAAGGGTGGTTAATAAGGATGGAAGGAGAAAATTGTAAAGCCCTTTGCTAGTCTTAAAGCACTTTTTAAATGCTAGTCCTCATCATCATTATTATTGACTTGATTGTATATATTATTTTCCCCATTAGAATGTAAACTCTTAGAGGGAAGAGACTTTTTTGCTTTTTCTTTGTAACTCTGTATCATGGTGCACTGTCTTGGCACGTAGTATAGCATTTAATTAATACTCATTGATTAATTAATGGATTCAAAGATCTATCATTTTTGCATAGAATTTTTGGGTCTCATAAAATGTCTATCTAAAGTCCTATATTAAATTCTCAGTTCTTTTTTTTTTTTTTTTTTTTTTTTTTGTT